>JAHXHD010000054.1:0-34599 GCA_019857685.1 Papiliotrema terrestris
CCACAAGGTTTACCATGCCGAAGTATCCGCAAGTCTAGCCACAAGCTTGTACCCCCCGGGCACTCGTCCGTGGCGTAGGTCCTCTAGCCCCTGCTCTATTCCATCAAGCCCGCCCTCGACGAACTTGATCCGAGCAGGTACTATACTTTTGTTCTCTAGCAGCGAAGCGTACGAAGCCAGCAGAGTTTGTGAAAACTCTGGCTGCGCGTAGAATGTCGTCGAGAAGCTGATTCGCAGATTGTCCACCTCGCGGACCGCATCCTCGTGCATCCGGTCGGAGTTGTCGAATCCTGCGAGCGGTACGAGCTGGCCTGCTTCCGGTGCAGACTCCGTCTCCACGTTGTTGGCTTTCCTCCATGACGCCGAGCCGCGCAAGATCTCGTGACATAACGCCGCAGTCTGCTTGCCGACATTGTCTATGGCTATTGTCACCTGGGATCAGCCGAGTCCATGCCCAGAAATGTTCACTCACCTTATCGCCTGTGGCTTTTCGCGCCTGCTCCACCAGTTTTGCCGGCTCGGCCCATCTGTCCAGCACGATGTTGGCGCCTAGCGACTGGACATACAGGTGGTTGCTTGGCGAAGCCGCACAGATGACCTTGTACCCTAGACGACGTGCGAGTTGTATGAGGTACACGCCGGTGATCCCCGATCCGCCCCATATCAGCAGCCAGCTGTCCTCCGGCTCAGGGGTGCTGTTCAGACGGTCCAGAGAGAGCCCCAGCGTTCGGAAGAGGGCCACCCCCGCGGTGATGAGTCCGGTGCCCAGCGTCGCAGCTTGCTCATCCGTGAGATTAGGTGGTGTGTGACCGACATGGTGCGCAGTGTGAACAGAGTACTCTTGGAAAGCCCCTGTTCCTGATCTTGACGAGTCGGCGCAGAACCACACCTGGGTGTCAGCGACATATATGCATAGAAGGCGTGCAATGACAAACCCGGTCGCCCTTGTTGAATCCTGAAACTCCCTTGCCCACACCGACGACCACCCCTGCGCCGTCTCGCCCCATCACTCTCGCCTCGGTGCTGATGCCATACCGGAAGGCAACGCCTTGCCAGTCGAACGGGTTCAACGCCACATATGTCGTCTTGATCAGTACCTGGCCCGGCTGTAGAGTTGGGGCCGAAGGCTGGAGAGCAAGCTGCCAGGGCGTCTGGCCAGGCGGGGCTATCCGCGCCGTCAGCGCCCGGTGCGTCGATTTCGGCTTGTTCAGGATGTCGCTGGGCGAGACGGTCAACGTGACGGTCATGTCGAGCGTACCGTTCAAAGCAATAGATGCGCGTGCTCAGAAGGTGATCGGCGATGACAACCACGCACCGGGTGCGTCACGCCTTGGTTATCCATCCCGCATACAGCCCGCATCTTTGAAAAGTGCCGCAGAGCCTGGCAGAGTCAATAGTGCAAGGTGAGTGCAGATGACGCCATTTCGGAGGTGAACGATGGGTGATCTGTCGCAATCCGTTCGCCTTTCAGGGAGTTGCCATGGCGTCGTCGCGAAAATAGAAGAGGTGCTGAAGTAACCGAGGCGCTTGTAGCCGTCGGCCGACGACGCCATATAGCGTGCGATGAGCTTGTGGATGCGATATCGCTATAGCGCAAATGGGCATGACAAAGCGGGCGGGAAGGAGCGGGCCAGAACCTGGTGCGGCACATTGCCGATTTCGCAAGCACCGGCGCTGGACAAAATGGACGGTAGTGCCCTCTTGTATCTCCAGATTCCGTCTCCAGTCAGACCCAAGTGGAAATACAGAGCGATCTAAGAGGCGTCCGATACGTATCATGCATACATTGTATCTTTTGGCTACTTCCTGCTGTCCCAGACTGGGTTACCCGCCGTTTGCGGCACAACCTTTGGCTCCCTCTCCTTAAAGATCTTTCGAACACCTGGGATGACATATCGGCCATAGTCGACCGCGTCGTTAAAGTTGTCGTAACCTCGGATGGAAATGAGATCCGCGCCGAGGTCGACATAGTCGGCAATTGAGTCGATGATGGTTTGAGGAGAGCCGACAAGAGCGGTGGAAGCACCTCGAGCGTTGGTAGCGGTGACGGTCGGGTACCAGAGCGCTCGGTCCTGGACGTCTCCCCTCTTGGCGATCTCGAGCAATCGCTGGGAACCGGCGTTCTGCGGCGCGTTTGTCGACGAGAACACCTGGGTCATTCCGCCTCCCTTGCCAGAGTTGTTGTTGAGCAAGTCGAGCGTCTTGTGCGCCTTGGCCCATGCAAGCTCCTCGGTCTCAGCGACGATGGGTCGGAAGGTGACCCAGATTCGGGGCCGGTCTTTTCGCCCCGCCGCCTCGGCAGCAGCGTACACCCGGTCGATCTGCTCCTTGGTCTCCTTGAGCGGCTCGCCCCACAGGCCAAAGATATCGGCCAGCTCTCCTCCGATCCGGTAAGCCTCGTCCGAGGATCCACCGACAGAGATGGGGATGGGCGCAACGGGTTGCACGTTGTTGCGGAAGTCGGTGAACTTGTAATACTTGCCGTCCCAGTCGAACGGCTCGCTGGACGACCAAGCTCGCTTGAGAATCTTGATGTACTCCTCTTGTCGGGCGTATCGCTCGTTCTTGCCCAGGAAGTCGCCCTCCCGTGCCTGCTCCCTGTCGTCGCCGCCGGCGATAAAGTGGACCACAACTCGACCTCGACCGAGCTGGTTGAGCGTGGCGAGCTGCTTGGCCGCGACGGTCGGGAACATCGTGTTCGGTCGCAGGGCGATGATGATGTTGACCTTCTTCGTCACCGCCAAGATCGTCGCACCGATAGTGAACGGATCAAAGTGGGCAGAACTGTACGGACACAAGGTGTAGTTGTAGCCGTAGTCGTCGAGGGCGCGAGCATACCGGACGACAAAGTCTGGATCGACCGGTGCGCCCGGGATGGGAGCAAGCTCGGTGGAAGCGTTGGCAAACGTTGCGCTGATGAACTCGACAGGCATGGCGGTGACGAGGGTGATGGGAGCATTGTTTCTACGGCGGTGTAGATGGTTATGTATGGAAAACACACTGCGTCGGCTACATCAGGGGTCAATGTCACGCCATCATGCTGCCATCGCAGCCCGCCGACGGATTTGACTTTTGGCGCCATCGTTGCGTGATAAGGGGGGTCCTCGTCGGTGCGGCTGATTCAGCATAGACACTTTCGTCCATCTTGC
Organism: Papiliotrema terrestris; assembly: GCA_019857685.1. Taxonomy (NCBI): domain Eukaryota; kingdom Fungi; phylum Basidiomycota; class Tremellomycetes; order Tremellales; family Rhynchogastremaceae; genus Papiliotrema; species Papiliotrema terrestris. The sequence continues at coordinate 3,150 of JAHXHD010000054.1, forward strand.
GTGCTTGCGTCACGGCCGTGAGAAAGCGTCGCTATTGCGCTGTTTCCAGCTAGGTACATGGATGCAGCCAGATGGGAGAGACATAGAAAGGACGACGGCCGGATTGCAAAAGACCGAAAACCGGATAATCCCCCGTCATGACCGGCTCGGCTTCTTACCTGGACGCCGTAGAGGTACGCGTTCCACTCGGGGGTGAGTATATAGCGCGCTCACGACAGGCTAGGCGAACACACTATGCACTCTCAGCTGAATCGACGCTCAACGATGACGAGCTTCTAGCCTTGGTGCAAAGAACAGTCAAGCATACGCCCACGGCGTTCAACAGCCAATCCGCCCGAGCAGTCCTGGTGTTAGGTGACAAGCATCGCCAACTCTGGGATGCCGTTTTCGACGGCTACAGAGAAACTCTCGGCGGTGACGGTGTGTAGCATCACATGTCGCGCAGCAAACAGCTGAGAATACAGCCAGCCGGATAGAACGGAACAAGAAGCGATTCGAGACCTCTTTCAAAGGCGGATACGGCACGATCGTCGTCCTCGAGGATACGAAACGGGTGAACGAGTTCGCTCAGAAGTCACCTGAATACACAAAGGTGAGCCCCGATGCGCATGAGGCACAAGTGCCGGCTTACTCCCCAGCTGTTCCCCATATGGTCCCAGAATTCCACCGGAATGCTCCAGCACGTGATATGGACCGCTCTTTCGGCAGAAGGTCTCGGTGCAAGCTTGCAGGTGAGCCAAGTCCTCTCAAATGCCTCTGCTAGATGCTAAACAAACAGCATTACGGCCAGGTGAGCCACGAGATCGAAGCGTCGATCAGAGAGGCGCTGGACGCGCCGGCGGAATGGGTTGTAAGTGATTCCCTGTCGACTCTCCGCTTCGCAAGTTGATGGCACAGTCGACAGCCCTGATACCTTTTGGGAAGCCTACCGGTCCGCCTGGTGGGGCCTGGGGCAAGTCATTTGAGCCGATAGAAGAGCGTGTCAAGCTGGTGGCATAGACGAATATTCGCGGCTCCTATACGTTCTCCTTATCCTCTGCGTACACCGCACGGGCTCTCAGGCGACAATGGAATGCATCGCGCAGACTGGCGCCATTGTACAAGACCTACCGTTCGGACATCGACACCTCCGGACTCTCATCTCGGAGCGACCTACCTCTCCGTTCCTCTTGTTTTAACGCTCTTTCCCTCTCCTTCCCCAGTTCAAGGCTATGGGATCACGAGTCGCAAGAGTGTCCTTCTGTCCCGTCGGTGCTGGCCCTTGAAGCGTTTGCATTGACCCGCGCCGAGCGTCAAATCCGACGAAGCAAGCGTGTTGATCCGCCAGCCCCGCCACGTCCGGCGGCGGGCTCCGCCGTCATCGCCGGCCCAGCGTCATGGCTTGATCCAGCGATGTGTACATCTTTTGCCTCCTGTGCATACCTTGCAAATCATAGCTTTACATTGCAGATTTGCCGACATGAACCAGACGGCAGATATCGCGGCCAAGCTGGTCAACGATCCGCCGGCTGAACTTCAGCGACTCATGAACGACCCACGCACGAGTGACAGTGCTCGAGCCGCCGTTTCCGATGTCGCAAGCGTAACATCCCCGCTCAAAACGAACGGCAGTACCGCAGCTCCGTCAGGATCCACCAACAGCACCGAAGATGGTAGACTCCAGGTGGTTAACGAGGTCCAGGAGTTCACGTGCGTCTCACCAGCCCTCTCTATGTGGCATCGCAACTCACGAGCAGCAAAGAGCTCTCGCCTTACCTCGCCAAGTGGGGCATGCTGGACAAAGGTTTCGCCTACGACGTGGTAGCGGTCTTTGGCTCGCAGTCCACCGGAAAGTCCACGCTGCTGAACAGACTGTTCGGTACAAGCTTCGATGTCATGGACGAAAGCAAGCGGCAGCAGACTACAAAGGGAATATGGATGTGTCCCTCAGCGTACTCGTCGACTCTGGTCATGGACGTGGAGGGCACGGATGGGCGAGAAAGAGGAGAGGACCAGGACTTTGAGCGAAAGTCGGCGCTGTTCAGTCTGGCTAGTACGGAAGTTCTCATCGTCAACTTGTGGTATGTGGCCCTTTGTCCTTGATGAAGTGCGCTCATCCAAAGGGAGCACCAGATCGGGCTGTATCAGGGCGCGAACATGGGCCTGTTGAAGACGGTATTCGAAGTCAACCTGGGTTTGTTCGGCGGCGGAGACAGCGCCAAGCCAAAGTGAGCGCGCTCTGTGAAGGGACAGGTCAGGCATGGAAAGCTAAGCTCAGACCACAAGAGAAGACTTTGATTCTCTTCGTCATCAGAGATCATGTCGGCTCGACACCAATGTCCAACCTCACCAACACCCTCACGCAAGACATGGAGAAGATCTGGGCAAGCTTGTCAAAACCGCCTCACCTTGCCGATGCGACTCTCGCTTCCTACTTCGATCTGTCATTCGCGGCCTTGCCGCACAAGGTGCTCATGCCGGAGAAGTTTGAGGAGGCGGTCTTGGAGCTGCGGAAGAGGTTCACGGATAGGTCCAGGGAGGACTATGTTTTCCAGCCGGCATACCACAAGCGGATACCCGCGGACGGTGTGGGCTTCTACATGGAGGGCATCTGGGTGAGATTCGAGAATGTTTAACACGGCCGGAGCTGACGGCAGCAACAAGTCTTGACCAACAAAGATCTGGACTTGCCCACACAGCAGGAGCTCTTGGCCCAGTTCCGATGCGACGAACTCGCAGCGGGCGTCATCGAGGCGTTCCACGCTAGCTCAAAGGTGGTGCGCAAGCCGGTGGAGTCTGGACAGGTGGTGGAGGGCCTTGGCGCCTTGATGCGAGACTGGCTGAGCACGGCTCTGGGTGAGCTGCACGCTTTCGAAACATTTAACAAAGCTCATGACAGGCAAGTTCGATCGGGACGCATCCCGCTATCACGCTGGAGTATACCAACGAAAACGACAGGACCTGCTCGCTTCGCTGCATTCGTCCCTTTCACCGCTCTTCCTCGGACAGCTGAAGAATCTGCACAAGTCCGTGTCCGCACGATATGCTAAGGATCTGGCGGCTGGACTGAAGGAGCCCGGATACGACTTCGCCGAGGTGGTAGAGAAGGCGACTGTGAAGGCGAAAGAAGCGTTCCTGATCGGAGCGAAGGGTTGGTGCCTGTTGGGCGACATCGAAACACGCTGACTCGACAGAGGTGCACATTGATGAAACCGACTGGGAATACGAGCACGAGACCAAGCTTGTTGACGAGGACTTGAAGCTGATTGCGGACCGGCTACGAGCGGACGAGACGAAGAAGATGGTCAATGCGGTTGAGGTGGGTAGCTGGCCTGCGTGCTTGCTGATATGTGCACTGACGGCAGCGGAATGTCAAGCGACAATTGCTGGAGCCTGTCGAGGTCGCACTCAGTCAACCGAAGCCGGATATGTGGGACAGAATCCTGTCGATCTACGCGGAGGTGACGAGCTCAGCTGAGGAGACCTACCTCGCCAAGGCGAAAAGTGAGTGGATTTGACAAGCCGGACGGGAGGACCAGCTGACATCAGGCTACAACTGCACGTCCGAGGAGAACGACACTGCATTGGAGACGCTTCGGGCGCGCTCATGGCTTGCTTTGAGGCGGAAGCTAGAGGAGCAAACATCGGAAGCTACGATTCTCGGCACATTACGGTCGACCTTCGAGGACAGGTTCAGGTACGACGAGCAGGGAGTACCGAGGGTATGGAAACCAGAGGACGACATCGAGGCAGCATTCAAGAAGGCCAAGGATGAGGTCAGTATTGTCTTGTCGCTCCGAGCGAAGCTCACGCCCAGACCCTCGAGCTTCTGCCTCTGTTCGCTACGATCTTGCCGTCTGAGAAGCGAGCCCTTCCAGACCTGCCGAACCCGGAGCCCACTTTCGATGTGGAATCGGACCCCATTCCCTTTGACCCTTCGACGGCGTACACCCTCTTGTCGCCGACCAAGATCGTCTCGCTGGAGTCTCGCTTCAAGAGGGACGCAGACGCCGCTTACGTCGAGGCGAAGCGCAGCATGGTCTCGTCCGTCGCACAGATCCCGCTGTGGATGTACGGTGTGCTAGTGGCTCTGGGGTGGAACGAAGCGATGGCGGTATTGTTTAACCCCTTATACTTTGCCATGCTGCTCGTGCTTGCCGCTTCAGGGTCAGTGCTTTGTCGTTTCTACGCATGCCGCGCTGATGCACAGGTACATCATTTTACAGCTCGGTCTTGCCGGACCATTATTGCAGGTGACAAAAACGGTCTTGAACGAGGTGTGTACTCGCCTGTCGTCTTGCCGCGAGTCTGACGAGTAGATCAAGAGGATAGCTACGGATAAGTTGAGGGAGGCCTTTGCAGACGTTCCTGAGGCTCGCAGACTGGTTGACCCTGTTCCGGCAAACACAACCTCTTATCAGAGCGAGTCAAGGCGCAAAGGCGACCTAGTGGGGGAAAAAATCGTTGAAAAGTAGACCGCCTCGTATGCAGCGGTAGTGTTCTTGCCTCACGCGTCTCGCTGCCAAAGTTCGAGATGCCGAGTATCTCGCTCGACGCTCACGATGCGCGTGCAGTCATTACACGTAGAGCGGGACAGCTGCGAGGCACCCGTCTGCAACCGGGAACGAATGGGTCTTTGCTTTGTCAGCGTGGGTCTGAGATGCAGCCGCCTACCGTCGCCATCAGTGTTCCTGCACTCAATGGCTTAGCGATGCCTGTGGCCCCAAAATAGCGCATGCCGAGGTCGTATGTAAATGGGCCGACCGCATGGGGCGGACATGAAATGGGCCGAAACACGGCACGAGCCGAAAGCCGGTGAGACCGTCCGCAGTTCATCCGTCCCGTCTTCTTGGATCCCGCGTTGACTAGACCATGCGAGGATCGTCGTTAGTGCAAGTGCATTCCACGCTATCCGCTGGCACATGACCATCTTCGGCGCCTGTGACGCATCGACCATCAGTGCGGAACCCCTTGCTTTAACTATGCACCGAGTTCAGAGGTATATGAGCCCCAGAAGCCCGGCGGGTACACTCCCCACAACTGTGCAAGATGATCCCGGCAAGTGTACTCCTTGCCGCCGTACCCCTCCTTGCCCAACAGGTGAGCGCCGGCATACTGCGAAGACAGAATGCTTCGGGTTCGGATTCGGCAGCGCCTGACTCGATCGCGGATGCGTCCACCGGTGTCGTCTCGTCGATCGCCACGGAAGCCGTCTCTTCGGGAGCGACAGGCCTTGTCGCGTCCGTCGCCATGTCATTCGCCTCGTCGATGGCGACTCCAACGGCCACAGTGACGGGCCTAAGCTCCGAGACGGGAGCGCCTTCCAACACCCCAATGGCCAGTGCCTCTGGTAGTGTCCCTACAACCACCTCTGCCGTCGGGTCTGGCGACTTCGACTGGGTCCAGACAGACGGCCTGCCCACGATCACGACCACTTTGGCTACTACGAACCAGGACGCAATCACTCCGACGGCGACGGGCCCCGTCGGCGGACAGGGCACCCCTGCTGTCAACTTCACCGACTACTCTTCATCGTCGCTCGAGCAGTTTTGGAACGACTGGGTAAGTTAGGCCACGGCTCCATCTGCTGACGAGGGTCCAGGAGAGCTGACGCACAGGTGGGAGAGGTGGAGGAGCCGCCGTTCGCCTACGTCCCGGAACCGCCTAACCCGTACCCGTTACCGAACGCCCCGCCTCCAATCTACCCCGAGTACTACACCAAGCGTCCCAAGGACATTCTCCCCGACTACAAGTTCCCCAAAGACTTCCTGTTTGGCTGGGCGACCGCCGCGCAGCAGTGGGAGGGGGCGGTCAAGGCGGATGGGAAGGGGCCGTCCATCTGGGACTGGGCCAGCCGGTTCCCGGGGTTCATTGCGGACAACACGACTTCCGGTGAGCTGAGAATGACCACCTTTCAGTACGAGAGCTCACTTCAGACGTCGGAGACTTGGGATACTATTTATACAAAGAGGGTTAGCCGGGGCCGTATGAGCCAGTGCTGGATGCTGAGTGCAGACCTCGCTAGGATCGCTGCATTGGGCGCAAACGTTTACTCTTTCAGCCTGTTCTGGACACGGATCTTTCCCTTCGGCAAGGCCGACTCGCCTGTCAATCAAGCGGGCATCGACTTCTACCACGACTTGATCGATTATTCTTGGAGCCTGGGCATCGAGCCCGTCGTGTAAGCCTGTACAGGGGCCCATCTTGAACCCCGCTCATTACAGGACATTGTTCCATTGGGATACGCCGCTCGCCCTCCAGCTTGAGTACGGAGGTTTCGCCAGCGAGCGAATCATTGATGACTACGTCAACTATGCGGTGAGCAGTACGGTCCCTTGAGCACAGCTTGGGCTGACTCGTAAGGAAACCGTGTTCAAGGCGTACAACGGTAGTGTGCACAAATGGGTCACATTCAACGAGCCTGTGGTGTTCTGCAGCCAGGTGAGCAACCAAAGCGCATGTTGAGCTGATCGACCAGATGGCAGCGCCCGTGAACGTAAGATGAGCAACGAGCCAGACCAGTGTCAATGCTGACCATGACCGTAGACTACTCTACCGCCGAACCTCAACTCGACAATCTACCCCTATACCTGCAGCTATCACCTCGTGCTAGCCCACGCCAAGACGGTCAAGCGGTTCAGGGAGTTGAACATTCGTGAGCTGATCGGTACCGCGTTTCTGGCTGAAGACACGCTGACTGTCACAGAGGGCCAGATCGCTTTCAAGTCGGACAATTTTGTGTGAGCATCGCTGTTGTGGGGAGTCGTGCGTGCTGAACCTTTAGCGGTATCCCGTGGCGTGAGGGGAACCAAGAGGACATAGATGCGGTCGAGCGCCATCAGGTGAAGTCTCGCCAGACCGCGGAGGCTCCGAGGCTGACCGGACAGGCGTACCAGATCGGGATCTTTGCTGAGCCGATCTACAACACCGGAGTGAGGCTTCCCTCCCTCTTCCGCACGGTACACTTGTGGCTTATCGACAGGACTGGCCCGATATCGTGAAGAATGACCTCTCCCCCGACATCCTTCCTCGATTCACGGATGACGAGATCGCGATGATCAAGTGCACTGCCGACTTCTTCCCCATCGATGTGAGCCTCCAAACCCACCCGTCGGGAGACGGGTCCCGAGTACTACGCCTAACGCACAGGGCTACAGGGACGGTTATGTCCAGGCTGTACCGGGCGGTGTCGAAGCTTGCGTCGCGAACATCAGCAACCCGCTTTGGCCTGCTTGCAACCAAGTCAAGTGAGACTCGTCCAGACCCCGCCTGTATTGCGAGCGCCGGCACTGACATGCAGCTTCTGTACGGCCCACAGCACCCCGTCGCCGCCGCTGAGCTGATGCATAGATGATTCCACACCCGCCGGATGGGCGATCGGCACGTTCGGCAACTGGCCGACGACACCCTGGCTCCAGAACACCTGGCAGTTTGTGCGCCCCTTCCTCGCTGATCTGGCAAAGCGGTACCCCACCGAAGGCGGCATCTACCTTTCGGAATTTGGCTTCTCCGAGCCGTTCGAAAATGAGTACGCCTATCAACTGGCTGCTGCAAGGCATGGCGTACTGAGACTCAGTAAAACCTTCATTTACCAGATCACCCAGGACAGCGGACGGACGGCGTACTTCAACAGTTACCTCGGCGAAGTGTTGAAAGGTATCGTTGAAGATGGCATTCCTATCAAGGGCGTGTTCGGCTGGAGTATGGTCGACAACTTTGAATGGAACTCTGGCTTGTCTAGTACGTCCACACGGCCGTGGATCCTTCGACGCCCGGTCTGACCCGTAGCTCGCTTCGGCGTCCAATACGTCGATTACAACAGGTGAGCTGTCGTTTTTGTTTTAGGGATCGCGATGCTGATGCAAACAGCCCGACGCGTCAACGAACGGTACGCCGTTCATGACCTCCCCCTCGTCCCTGCTGACGTCCAGTTCAAGCGGTCCGCTCTGGAGATGAGCGAGTTCTGGAATGCTCATCGATGTTCCGCCTGAGCAAGGCAGACGTAGTCCCCAGGAGATCAGTCGTCAAGCTCGAAGTTATAATCAGGACAATGAGATGCAACAACGTGCTCCGGTCGTGTGGTGGATCGTGTCATGTCATGCATCTACCAAGCAGATGGGAGTGATCGTAATGCTGCGAGAACGTTCGAAGAAGCGAAAGGGCGGGAGGAGGGTGTAGGTATTGAGCCAGATATCGATGAGGTCGAGGTGGCCATTCTGTCCGTCAGCTATACTGCTCTGCACCTGAGATGCAGCTCCGACTCACGTGGAGAACTTTCTCCTTGCGTTGAGCTGCCGTGCCGTTCTCGCATTCGTCTTGGTCCTCTGTCCCCGCACCGGCAGACCAGCTGCCAATCTAACATTAGCACTCACCCCCTCGCCGAACGCGCTACAACGCACCTCTTTCCTCTATACGTTCCAATCTCCCTCAAATGCAGGATGTCCGCCGACATCGCCTTCTTCAGATCCGTCTCGATCTTCAGCGCGTCCAGCGGGTCCACCGGCTTTGTCCGTTCGCCACGTTGGGGCGGTTGGTAGTCGAGGCATTTGGGAGGGAGTGGTGGTGTTGCTACGGGTGTAGCGATCGCTTTCGCAGCAGTAGCGGTGGATGAAAGGAATGATGAGAGGGCGGTGATTTGAGGTTCAGTGAGCTGCTCGACCTTGCAGTGATGGTGAATCTGTAGCCGGGCGAGGATGCGCGATGCGACGCTGTTGCCGATTCCGAAGAAGCCTTGCAGGGCGATCTGGCGTCAGCTCAAGCTTTCTGCGATCCCGGCTCCAGCCAGGGACATGAAGCTCACCCTGACTGGCTTGTGGTCTGCCAAGTTTCGTCCGAGCAAATGCATGGTGTCGAGGATGGAGGTAAAGGTATGGTAAGGAGTGTGATTGTACACAAAAAGCAAGAGATGAGTGAAAAGTGCCACAAGCGCTAATCGGCGATATTTCCACTCTCCTCTTGCATCCTCGCCCATCACTGACATCTTGCCCGTCTGTCGTGTACCCTCACCCCCCTGACCCATCATGACGACCCCTACAAAGAACGCGGCCCGGCCGATCAAGGAGGTGCTCGCCCATATCCAGTGGAACAACGTCCGATCGTGGAAGGACCCAAACTATGTTCCACCAAATTTCCCGGCGGCCTTCTCGCTCATCCGCCAAATCCTCACCGAGCAACCTCGCTCGTTCCAGGACATGGTCGAGGCTGGTCTCCGAATACACGCGGAGAACATGAAGCGCACGGCGCCATCTACGGCCGAATCGTCCAGCGCGGCGGCGGCATGGAACAATTTTGCGAGGATGAGCGCAAAGATGAAGAAGAAGCGTGAGGAGGACGGGACGGGACTGATCCCGTCTGATCACCCATTCCAGTCGAGCAAGTGAGTGCTCGGCGATCGGTCGTCGGGAGTTCGAGTTGACGACAAGGTTCCTGCGCAAGAAGATCATTCCAGTGCTGGAATCGCTCGAGCTGGTCCACCGGAAAGCCATTCGACCAGTGACTGGCACGGTCCGATCGTCCCGTCTCCTCGAATCGGAACGAGGACACGGGTCCCCCTTCCAGTTCTTCCTCTCACCACCTCCCCAAGTGTCGCGCGGCTCGCCGCTTCGCAGGCGGAATCTCGGGCAGGACTGGGACCGTATATGCACCGGCACTTTCGCGGGCGTGATCCATGGCGAGCTCAACGCGCTGAAGAAGGAGTCGGAGGAGCAGCGTCTAGAACGACGCCTCAAGCTGAAGCTCGACAAGCGTACAGAGGAACAGATCTGGTCGTGGAGCGGCCGACAGCCAGAGTTGACGACGAGGAAACAGCGGTTCCACTTGAACAGGCGCAAGCAGAAGAACAGGGACAAGCTGGAGAGGAGACGGCTGCAGGCGCGACTGCGATGGGACAAGCCGAGGGAGGAGGCGGCGAGGAGGCTTGAGGCGGAGGAGAAGGCCGCGAAGACTGCGCAGAAGGCGGCGGAGAAGTGGGCGAGGCGCAAGGGGTTGAAGGCTGAGGCGAGGGAGCCGGCCACGCAGGAGAACGCGGCAGGAAGGGCACCGGCCAAGGCTCATGTCGCGGAGACGGTCGCTGCTTAGAGCATGATGTATACGCTTCATCCTTGCATGGCCTTTTAGGACTTGTCCGTTTTTGCTGTACAATCTCCGCCACACCCCCCTGCGTGACCAACAACCTCAGAACTCCTCGCCTGCAGGCCACATATAGTAGACCGCGAGACTGCGGTAAGGCTTCCAGCCCTGCGTCAATATATCCATCTCTACCGGGGTGAGGTATGCGCCTCCTTTGGCCTTCTTACCCGCTAGCCGAGATTTGAGCAGCTCGATAGTGAGACCGTCGCTCAATGGCGCCGCGGTATCGGCCTTCCAATCCGGATTGTCCGGCAGCGGATCCAGAAATGTCTCTGGGGCGGGAGGCGGTAATGCTTTCGGTCCGGTTTCTAAAGTCTCCGCGGGCACAACCGGTGTGGGAGCCGAGGTTGATGGGCCGGGAGTGATAGGTGTGCCAGGTAGAACCGGCAGCGAAGAAGTCGCAGGCGTATGCAACGCCGCAATATGTGTCGTCGTGCCCGACCCGTTCGTGGGTGTCAAGGGCGTAGGCGGGAACTGGTCTTTCGCCGGTGGAGGCGGAGTAGCCCTTCCTTGGACGACGGTGTCTATTTCGCCAGAGCCAGTCTCGTCCACCGAGTCCTTGACCGTGACGGCTTTGTCCAAGCCGTACTTCTTCTTCGCCTCGGCGGTGACTTTGCTAGATTTGCTCTTCGGTAGCTGCCCGTGTGCCGCGAGGATCCAGCGCAAAAGGCCCTTTTGGACGCCTAGATCGCCTACGGGCAGGATGTCCGGGCGTCGCAGCGAGAACATCAGGAACATATCTACTGTCCACTGCAAGTCAGATTCGGCTCCAACTCGTTGATTAGGACAGTTTACCTGACCGATACCCCGTACAGCTATCAGAGCCTTTGATACCTCCTCATCCGTACCATCCCGTAAGAGCTCGGTCGACAGTCTGCCATCGACAAAGTGCTGCGCGAGGCAGATGACTAAAGTCAGCTACGGATCGACAAACGAAAGCCACCCGAATGCAGCTGCAAGAACCGATAAACTCACCATACTCGGCCTTCCTCGTGCTCAGCCCGACACCCTTCAATCGCATAACCTCCTCCCCAGCGACCTGCATGGGACTTGGGAACCCATCCTCGTTCTCAAAGCCAAACAGCTCCCGGAAGCGCTTGTTGATCGCCCGGGCAGCCATCCACGAGACCTGCTGACCGATGATGGACGTAACGAGCGTCTTGAATGGGTCGATAGCCTCGAGAGGGGGCTGGAAAGGTTTACATGGGATGTGGTCGAAGAAGGACTGGAAGCGAGGATCGTGCGTCGTGAGGTGAGAAATAGCGTCGGGGAGGGAGAAAGACAATGTTGGAGGGAGGAGCGTAGGGGTATATGCGTTCGGACCGGCGTGGCGATATGGCGTAGGTGCATCGGACTTGGCGTCAATTGTGGTCGTCTGCGCCGCTGGCGTGGCAGTCTTGGTCGTCGTCTTCCGCCTTTTTGGGGCGGGCTTGCTGTCCGCCAACGACTCGACCAAGGTTGACGATGGGGAAGCTGAAGTGGTCACCGCTCCACTCGGTGCTCGTTTCTTGCTGGCCGCAGACCTGGCGGCGACGTTCACAGCCCGAGCACCCTTCGTCGTGATGGTCGCCATGCCTGTCGCTCCTTCTGGGTCATTCGCCTGCAGTCTATTGCTGGATCTAGTCTGCCTGGTGCTCATTGTGCTAGTGAAGTGTCATTGTGGAGCGACATAGCGTGAAGAGATCTCCCGGCTAGATCCGGCTAAATCGGTTCGCCACCCGGTGGAGGTGATCTGCGTTCCAAGATTGAAAGCATCGAGCCAACGGGATCCATGGGGTGCATGAGGGATGACTGGTAGATCAAGCTAACGATTGCGAAGATGGGGTCTTGATACTCTGACAACAAACAACGTACAACATAGTGTGTATATACCCCTGCTGTCTCTATCTCACGATTTCCCTGGGGCCAGCGCGGTGCTGGGCTGCGCACTTGCCCATTTGGCCAGCTCTTGGCGGATTGCCTCGGTCCGCTGCTCAGGCGTAGGATGCGTCGCAGTCGTCCATAGTTTGAATATCCGGCCGGTAAGCGACTTGTCATCCTTCTCAAGCGGCTGAATCTCGTGCAAGTCCGCAACCGACTTGGTGAAGTGGTCCAAAGCGGCATATGGGTCGTATCCCGCCAAAGCAAGCAGCCTGCCCGTCAATCATGGGACACTTGAGGGCGGGCCCGGAACGTACCGTAGTCCAACTAGATCGGCCTCGTACTCGTGCTTCCACTGGAATCCGATCTGCCCATACCGCTCCGAGATCTCGTCGGTGCTGGTCTTGCCGACATTGGCCAGGGCATCATTCACCGTCGGACCAAGCAAAAATCTGTATGTCAGCGACAGCGCGGTGACCAACCGACATGGCTACCCACGTGATGGGCCAGATGAACGCTCGGGTTAGGTCTACGCTGAGACCCAGGATGCTCGGCCACAGGACCTGCTGCTGGGATAGCGTTTCCAGGTGATGGGACAGCAGGAGGTGACCCATCTCGTGCGCAAGAACGCAAGCAAGGTGCAACGTCTGCAGTTCGGTCGGTACTGGCGTCGGTGGGCGAGGCGGAGCGCTGTAGAATATGCTGGAGAGGAACCCTCGGGATGCCGGTGCCTGTTCAGGCGGGTCGCCTGCGCCCTCGCGCAGAATACTGTCAAGCAGACCCGTGTAAACCACGACACCGCCCGCTCCTTTGCCCCCGAATCCATACGAGAACGCATTCCTTTCGTCTTTCTCCATCAACATGAGACTGTACGGCGGGCCGATCTCCAGATGCTCTTTGCCGGATGACGGTTCCGCACCGGGCAAAACTGAATGGAGCATGGAAGATACTCGCGGCCGCGGCTTGAGCGGATGTTCGACTGGCGGCACCTTGACCAATGGCTCGAAAGGCATGGGGGTCCCGTGACATTCGGCCAGAGCTCCCGCTTCGAGACGCCGAAGTACACCATGTACCCATCGCCACCTCCAGTCTTCGATGGGGACCACGGCGGGCGCGGGTCGTTCGGGCGTGGTGAGCAGGTTGATGACGCTTCGGTACCAGTTCGCCCCAGACAGACTCGATGATATAGCGTCTTCCTCCTCTGGAGTCAAGAGGACCACTCTCCACCGACCCGTCAAGGGCACGCGCTCCAGGCCGCAAGCGTACACGCTAAAGACGAGGAAAAAGGGGAAGACGAGGGTCGCCATCATGACCCATCTTGCCCACCGCAAGGTGTACTTGAACACCTTGAGGCTGATCCAGTACCGCCTGAACCTCGTCACTTCGGCTTTCTCCGTCGCCGAAAGCCGCTCATAGTACGGTAGCGATGCCGGCGGAAGGTCAGGAAGGTAAAATCTCGTTCGCACAATGAACTTGGCCAGGCGTTTGGGGTTTTCCTTGCCGTTGGAATCGAACCGAGAGATCATGGTGGGGTCGTCGTTCCCCTTGGAGGCGCGATATTTCTTCTGTTGAACGGGCGTGGCGTATGAGACCTTGCCGTTTGGTCCCAGGCACCCTCCGTCCGGCATCATCGTGCCATTGGGAATCTCGGCTGCTTCCGCCAAAGTCGGCCGCACGGCTGTCTCGTCCTGACACCACATCCTCCAAAACTCTTCCGCTTCGGGAGAGACATCCGGCCGTTGATTTTCGGACTCGAGCCACCGTACACCTCGGGAAAGCTTGAAGGCGGCGATTGTTCCGATGGGAAAAAAGGAGATGAGGATTCGAGCAATAGTGGTTGCAACAGCCAGCACTGTCGTCGACTATCCGTGAGCAACATTATACGAGAATTGGCCCACACGGGCTTACCTTGAGGAAGCCTATGGTGACGGGGATGATAGGTAGGGCTTGGCGGCGGGCGGTCGCGTGGAACAGCCTGATTTGGCCATGGCGATGCGGTACGGACGACTGATCGGACCATCTACTGAAAGGCGGCAGAATCGATGCATCCTGAAAGCGAGAGGCGAGAGAAGTCCGACCAAGTGCCCAACCGGACTCGGACTGCTTGCCCTTACGCACCGCACCATGTGTCGAGTACGCTGGGGCTCGATAGATCGGTGTGAACGGTAGTCGGGACGGACCGGCAAGTCCGCTCAACGCATCCGAGTCGAACACCGGTCGAGAAGATCTTACTTTCCACGCAGATTCCACCAAACGTCGTCCGGGTCCGCCCGTCGTGAGCGACAGCCTGATCATCGCCGAGTCATTGACCGTGCTGCAAGGATAGGGATGATAGGGACGATCAGGAGTGCAAGAATAGCACTCGGGGTTGCAGTGGCCCCCATGTGCTCCTAAGCGCTTCCAGCAGTTCGCCGCGGGGCGGCCATCGGTGACCGGGTCACGTGACATTGACGAGCCAGGCACGCATTCCTGGGCCTCGAACTGGTGTGTGATGTTTTCTGCATGTTTGTCTAATCGATCCAGATACAACCCAGTTACAACGTCTCTGCCGCTTGGGCAGAACTTCTGGAAAGCCTGCCGAAGAGAAAGGGTCAAGAGGCTGTGCCCTCATCCCTCTCACCGCCACGGGCGAGCCTCCCCGAGCCGGCGACGATGCACTCACCCATCGCGGATGACCTGCAAGATCTATCGCCGGAAGATGCGCAAGAGCTGCGAGCATTCCTAGACAAGCGACGCTGGTTCGAAGGCAAGTTGAAGGTGGGCCAGTCTCGATCTCTGTTTTGCAAGAGCTTATCGTTACAGGTACTGGAAGCACTGCCGCCCATATACCCCTTCGTGCATCCGAACCTGGAGCAACCAGCCTTGAGCTCTACCACCTCGTCCTCGGAGCCAGTTTACATCGACCACAATAGCACAGAGTGGCGCCTGCCGTCCGAGGAAGATGTGCGTCGCGGACAGAGAGAGCGAGATGCTCTCGAGGAGGAGATACTCGCTTTCGACGGAGGGGATTTGATGCGGATGAAACAGAAGACGCGGGGTGAGCGGTCCGGCCATTATACGCAAGTTACCACTGCTCAATACCACAGCCGCCACCTTGCTGCCTCTCACGCCGCCTTCCACCCACCTCGTATCAATCACGCTCGCGCTGATCGTCGTCATCGATCGCCTGCTCACCTTGCTGCGGCATCGGGGCGAGCTGCTCGAGCTTACAAGCATGCGGCTACAATGGGACGCTCTGCGGTGGCAGATCCTGCAGGAGACAACGAGGATCCGCACGGAGATCGATGACATTGCGAGAGGAAAGGGAAGATGGATTCCCCCAGCGCAAGTCCGCAAATTTCAGCGACCATCCGATGGTGGTGTCCGTACTCCGACAGGATCGCCATTACCTCGGGCCGCGACCTTAGCATCGACCCCGTCCGCCAGCTCTCTATCCAATGTGGTAATATCGCCTCTCAAGCAGCCACAACTGGCAGTGGGTATGCCTGACATAAAGAGGGATTCATCGGCGTCTCTGGCCAGTCTGGCTTCCAACAATACGCCCAAAAGATCATTGCACCTGCCCCTCTTACGGTCCAGTATAGCCAATCTCGAAATCCGGCAGCGTAACCTCGCGTCGACCTCGGTGTCGCGCAGCGGGAGACTGTTGGACAGGATGATAGACGTGGCTATCCCGTTAAAAGATCTTGGTGGGGTTGACGGACCTGGTGGGGATGGCGAAGGCGGAGCCGTGCCGGACGAGCTTCTGGACATTCAAGATGCGATAGAGAATGAACTCTCCGAGCTGGAGACCAGGACGAACTGGTGTAGAGGACTGGAGCAGCAGTGGGACGCGTACGTGGTCAAGTCGGCGCAAATTGTGTGCGCGAATCTGACCAACAGGGCAGACAAGCATTATCTTGCGTCTTTACAGGCCCAAGAAATGGCTGAAGCTGTGCTTGACGATCTGTTCGACGCTTTTCCACAAGCACCTACAGGCCAACACTACCACAAGCTTTCGGAACGGCTCTCAAGCGCGCGAGAGGCGTTGCCCGCGGAGATAAACCCGTCCTTTCCGGCGCCGTCGCATCCATCATATCCGGAATACTCGGAACACACCTCCCTTTTGCTCGATCAGCTTAAGCAGGCGCGTACAGAGGCTCAATTCCGCGTTTCCACCTGCGACGAAGCATTGGCGTGGTATGGCAAGCTGGTCGCGGCGAGCGAAGGACTTGCAATATCTCGGACTGCGGCCATTTCTTCGCTCGAGGATGTGCGCGCCGCTGTTTCAAACTTGGATAACGGCGAGGATGGCCTCTCCAGGCCAAAGCTTGACGGTATTTCGACCATACAAACTCACGCAGCCGTCGCGCAGTGGCTGCGTGTCCTGCCCGGCAGGATCGAGGCGAGCCGGACAGTAAAGGAAAAGAGCTCAGAGCATGCCCAACGGCTGGCCGTTGCCACAATGCGGTACCGGCAAATCGTGCGCGCTCCGCCTAAGGTCATTCGAGAGCAAGTGGGCGCTGGAGCATATCTCGACATCGTCGACAAGGCGGATCAGCTGGCCGACAATTGTCAAAATGAGCTTGCGCGACTGACATCCGTCATGTCTGAGACGGACCGGGACGGAATCGTTCTCACAGCGGTCCAATCAGTCTCGACACTGGCGCAAGAGCTTCGCTCACGCGCCTCAGCTCTTGCGGAGAATCTGAACGGTTTGGAAGATCATAGCGAGGGAGCGCTGCTACCGCTGCAGGCGGCAATAGCTGAGCTGCAAGCGACGAGGCCGGCCTTCGTGGCGATGAGTGATAACGTCCACGCTGTACTTCGATCCCAAGACCGGTCCATTCCGCCTCTCTCCGATTACATCGCCTCACTAGCGAAGACAGTCTGCAGCGATTTGGACGATATATCGGATCAGGTGGAACTAGCTGCGGCTATTTCGAAGCAGACGGCAACCGTGTCAGCCATCGAAGCGGAAGCCGGGGAAATGGTCCAGAGGATGGAGCACATGATCGTCGCATCTCAAACAAGTCGGGATGACGCGTTCGGACGATCTGGAACGTCGAAAGGAGGTGTTGACGATATCTCCGACACCGCGCATGCGTTGCAAACCGAGGTCGAAACCTGGACGAACGGCTTGACTAGCCGGATCCGGTTCATCTCGGCGAATTCCTATCTGAATGGGGATCCGCTTCGCGACAACGCTGGACTCCGGCATCGGCCGCTGTTGGCTGCGACTACTTCGTCTTCGGCTCCGCCAATGACACCCCCCGGGTCCCCGTCACGAGGCATCGTGACACCGGCACCCCCAGAGGCAGCGATGTCCCGCAATCCAGCTCAATGCGATCACCGAGCGCGTATGCGCGTCAACGAAACCTCGAGCCGGGTCAATGGTTGCCTTGCGACTCTGCTCCATGAGATCGCCGCCCTGTCGGAGGAAAGGGAAACACAATCGAGCGACGTCTTCGGGACAATCGCGACTGTACCGTCTTCGGCGGACTCTGCGGTGGGATCGGAACCGGCGACGACGGTGACTCTTCTGCGTCGCTTGGAAGACCTGCACCTCGAGACACTGCTGTCGCCTTCGCCGTCCGCATTGCAACAGACGCCTTCTAGTCGACACATTCCATCCTCTCCCAAAGCTCGGCACATCCGAGAGGAGCTCAAGGCTATCCGAGCGGACTATGAAAATCTACGCTCGAGGTCGGGCTCCACTGGAGCGAAGGACCTGACGGCTGTCGACACCGCTCTCTGCACGGCAGAAAGCGGCTTGTCAAAGCTGGATCAGTTGGCGGCTGTTAGTCAGGCTGTGAAGGCGTGCGACGAAGCGTTCAGTCGACTATTGGACGCTCTGGACGAGCTCACTGATCGAGACGTCATCCTTGCGAAAAAGCAGCGGGCAGAAGCCGACATCGACCATCTGCGCTCTACTGCCTCAGTGGCTATGGACGATGCTCGCGTAGTTGCAGAGGTCAAACGGACAGAGACATCATGGCAGGAGCTGGAGACGCTCGCCGCGGAGACGATGAGTTCCGTCGAGACCCCTGCGAGGGACCGCGACGCGGCTTCAGACACTGCATCGATTGTCTCCACTTCCTCGCAGACCTATCGGCAGCCCCTCTCCCGGCCGAATGCTCGGATCGCTAGCAACCCGATTCAGCAGCCACCGAGAGGTTTGCCCGAGCCGCGAAACCGGGCTGCGTCGGACACGCCCTCTCAAATCCGATTCGATAGCTTTCGATCTGGTCTACCTCGGCTGCAAAAAGCATCGACAGGCCAGCCGACTGGCGTGATATCGCCTGTGACTACTACTGGCCGAGCACGGCCATCCACGCCATCATCTATCCCTCGGCCAACGAGGCTTTCGAATGCTTCTAGCGCGGCGCATACCACTCCGACTGCAGGCACCTCGACCACACCCCGCGTGCGCAAGACCAGCAGGCTATCTGCTGCGTCCGTCGGACCGTCGAGCACCCCTCGACCCCGCAAGACGTATGTGGCGGATCCGAAGAGCAAGCTCGACGTGGCGGTAGGCCGAATCGTCAACAAGCTCGAGGTGAGAATACTGGTGATGGTTTCTGGGCGGACGAGCTGACGAGCAGGTGAATGTACCGATCCGCCCGGTTGGTGCCGACGCAGCGGATGAGTGGAAGGACCAGAGTGGGAAATACTGGATCGGCGCGGAAGGTCGGGCCAAGTTGTGTTTCTGCCGGATTCTGCGGTCGAAGACGGTCATGGTCAGAGTGGGAGGCGGATGGGTGGAACTGTCGAAGTGAGCCGTGCCACATCGTCGTTTGAACGACCAGCTGACGGCAGGTTCTTACAGGATCACTTTGCCGATTCTTTCACGGATTGGGATCCGTCTTCGTCTGGCCGACAAGCGTGCATCGGGGCCATGGGTATCGGCTCGTCGACTCCCGTCCCGATCACTTCCGCCTCGTTGTCCACTCCACTGCGCCCCAAAACATCTGTCGAAGCGCCGACCACGGCCCACGGAGCTGACACACCGCGACAACCGTCAGATGTCGGCCTCACGCCTGGTCGGCATCCCGCCTTGCCGCTTTCCGCATCCGACAAAAACCTCTCAACACCACAACGCTATCCGGCAAATCCCGCTGCGTCGCCCCAATCAGCGTCCAAGCACGCCGCGAATGGTCCCGGGACGCCGCTCGTCCCACTCCATTTCATCCGGAAGGCGGGTGAGAGCCCCGAGGTCAGGCAGATGGAGAGGGAGAAGCTGGTCACTGGGAGGAGGTCTATACTGGGGCGGAGCCATAGTGGGAATGTGTCGAGTGTGAGCCCCGAGAAGGACGTCGGCGCGAGTCCTGGACGGTGAACAAGTCCTGGGTAACCCAACATGTAGCCCTTGTCAAACCCGAACGATGCAGCTTTGCTGGCTAGATGTCCCCGTTTGTTCTTGCGAATACGGCGCATCGCCGGCCGTTCAAGCCCTCTTCGACAAGCTTGCCCCGTGCTTCGATCCGACATACAGCATACATATCGTCGCGGGGCAGCATCATATAGATGACCCCCGTTCTTGCCTTTCTTCTGTCCGCTGATGGCTCGTATGGAGCCCTCTCACGCTACAGCGAGTATCCAAAAACCGTACTCGAGCGACTCCTCCGAAATATGAGCCACAGTCTTGATCATACAACCGGCGTCGGTCTCCGCCTTCGGCTCGAATCATTTCGCTTGGCTTTGTGCTTGCCTGTCGACCGTGTCGTTCTCTGCCCACATCCCCCGCGATCACTGGTAATACGTCCCCGGCGCGATAAGCCCAAAGCCGGGCGTCAACTGATGCCTCGGCGCCGCGGTGAAACTGTCCTGCATCCTTACTGCCCCGCCCGAGCCGGTGCTCGCGGTCCCTGCACTCCCAGGCGGACCCATCTCTCCGAGACCGTTCTCGGCCTTGCGTTTCTTCGTGCCCGTCTTCTTCCCCTTGGCCTTGGCTCCGCTGATATCCTCCTTCAAGCGCCGATTGAGCAGCCGAAGTTGGTGCAGCTCATACTGCCACGATGTCCCTCTTGTCGTTTCGAGCTCTTCAAAGACGTTCGTGCTCCCCGAATGCGCGATCTGCTTGTTCGGGGCGTTGCTGTTCACCTTGATCTGGATTATCAATGATGATGGCTTGATTCCGCCAGACGAGCTCGATGAGACGGACAAGCGGCGCGATGCGTCTGAGATCGGCGAGTCTTCATCCGCTTCGCTCGAGGCAGCGACGTCTGTCGAGCGCGGCGGGTAGATGACAGTCGTGACGTCGACAATGTTATTGTATCGCAATAGCTGCAACCGGACTGTTAGGGCCGAGACGGCCTCCCCGCTCGAGGCTGTTCGGAAAGCCGAAGCCAGTCGAGCGTTCGCAGAGGCCTGGTCGTGGTGTGGCGGGGGACCATTTTCCCCACCGGGCATGAGCGCAAAGATGCTCTGCCCAACCACCTTGTCCACGCTCTTGCCGACAAGGTCGTGGATCGTTGATGTAGAGTGCAGGATGAGCCCGTCGAACGAGACCTTCATCCACGCCTCGTTCTCGCTCAAACCGCCATTGCGCGCAACGTGGTCCCACGGCAATGTCGGCACCGCAAGGCCTCGGCCCGAAAGAATCACTGCTTTTCGCCCCTTCCCAGCCTCGATGTGCAGGCGGCCGTTGCATTCGATCCAGACGTAGCCGGAAGACTTGCGTCTTATGCGGAAGACGAGGTGGACCTTCCGGAGCGAATTGCCGTCTACCGGTGCATGGGTCGAGTCCTTGAGCTCTCGCATGAGCGGCACGATATCGGACGGGTGGCATATGTCGCTGATATTCTTGTTGAGCAGATCCTCCGGCTCGTACTCAAGAACCCGTCGAACTGACGGTGAGACGTATTGGAACAAGCCCTTGAGCGATAAAACGTGGATAAAGTCTGAAGATCAGCCACGCTAGACACGTCAGACGTACCATCCGCATTTTCAAGGACCATCTTCAGCCATTCCATTTTACCGCCCTCTTCGCCCATGCCGAAGCCCGGCTGGTTCACGCGGGGTCCGAGGATGTCAACGATATCCTGACTCAAGCCTAGACCACCTTCGCGTCCAGGTGGGCGCATCATCGGCTGTGGCGGGTTCGTCACGGTGTAGTTGACCTGGTACGACCCATCGCGCATGTTCCGTAATATCGCATTCGGCTGCTCGACCAAATCGACCTGAAAGCCGACGTGGTATACTATGTCGGTACCGTCCCAAGGAATAGGCACAACCGTAACCAGGTTGATGAACGGAATGCCGCCGCGTCGGTAATTTATGAGCGAGGCCTGGCACTCTTTACCGGCGTTGAGCATTCGTTTCAGGTGCGCGACAGCGACATTGTCCGTATACTTGCGCTTCGAACCCTTGACGACCTCGCCATCGGGACCTGCGTGTGAGCTTGACTGGTAGACAAAGCTCTCAATCGCTCACTCTGCAAGAATCGGCAATTGCGCCCGAGGATCTGCGGGAGGTCATATCCCGTCAGAGCCTGGAACGTGGGACTGGCGTAGACGATGGGCGAATCATACCGCCGCACGTCCTGACTCGTCAGTCTAAACGCTCGAAGGGAAGTCACAAGCAACCAACCACGACCAGGAAACTGCAACTCAGGTCGACCGGGCCAAGAACAGTCTTGGGGTCTTTCCTGCCTGCCACTCTGGCTAGCACACCAACCATGTCAAACCCGGTCGTCGAGTATAGGCCGGGTCCGTCGGAAAGCGACGGGCCGACGATACCAGGCAGAGTCGGGCCGGAGAGTAGCGCCTGCGTATTAGCCGGTGGAGCGTACGGCTGTGTCGACGAGCTGGCGATATTCACCGTCGAGGCCGATTGATTTGTTGTCGGTGTCGACAAAGACGGCGCGTAGAACGAGCCGTTGTGTGGCGCTTGCGGGAATATCGCCGACGTGGACATCGAAGCCGGATTGGAAGAATGCGGGGACTGCATAGTCATGCTCGACCGATTTTGCGGCGGCATCGAACTGTTGTTTCGCGGGCTAGGGAGGTGGTTGGATTGTGTGGCTGTCGTGTTGCGCGGGGATTGGCTTATCAAGTGGGATTGGTGCTGCGAGGTATTGACGTTTACAGTGGGTAAGTTCGGCCGCTGTTGATTAGAATGCGACTGTCGATGCTCCATCTGAAGCTGATGTTGCTGCTGGTGCTGGTGAGGGTGCTGATGCGGAGGCGGCTGCGGTGGCTGTTGCTGCTGCGACTGTTGTCCTTGCTGAGCGCGCTGCGCCAGCACATTCGGGCTCGGGTTCGGGTTGACGTAGAAGGTCGTCGGTGCTTGGCCGTTGTTGGCGTTGTTGGTGTTGTTGGCTCCTGTCACGCCCGTCGCGCCACCACCGCACGTGTCCGTCTTGTCCCAGCTGTCCCATTGGCCATCGCCCATGAACCCGCTCAATCCATCCAGCACATTCCTCCCTCCGCCGCTTTGCTCGTTGCCGTAGTTGTTCGACTCGGTCAGACCAAAAGCGTTGTTGAACAGCGTACCGGGCGTGAGCTGTCCGCCAGGGCCGCCCCCTCCGTCCTGGAATATACCCGCACCAAACCCGGACCACGCCTCACCGCCAGCGGGGAAGCTCGGCGCGCCGGTCATCTGGTTCGACAGGAACGACGGCACCTGAAATCGGATATCCCTCGAGAACGCATCCGGGTCGAGCGTCAGGCCATTGTCGACATGGCCGTCTTGCCCTCCGTTCTCGTGTTGTGCTCGCCCACCTTGCTGCAGCGCAGTCGTCTGCGCCGCCGGCGACTTGCCTTTGCCCTTACCGGGCGATTGGGACGGACCAGCCGTGGGGGCCAGTTGCTGGTTGCGTTGGTGAGGCGACGGCTGGGGTTGGTACCCCTGCTGCGACTGAAGGGTCGATGTCGATGATGTGCGGTGTGGGTAAGGATGCTGAAACTGTATTGACGCAGGCTGCTGCCTGTTCATCGCGATTCCCTGCGCGAATGCGGAATACTCGTCCTGCGCAGACGAAGCACCACCGTGTCCTCCCTGCGCCGCGTTCTCGCTCATATCCTGTCGGCCCTGCTCCATCTGCCCATACTGCTGTCCCTGTCCCATGTTGCCTCGCATTCCGTTTGCGACGGGCCCGGCGTTATGTACGGGCGGAGTAGGGAAGTTCATGAAGTTCGTCCAGTCAAGAGGAGACTGGCCCTGGCCGGTGTTGGAACTTTGGGCTTGCGATGCGGACGGTATTGATTGTTGCGATGACGATCGGTCATGCGTGTTGGCTGCGTCTGCTGACGTTGGCGTGGCCGAGGGGCGAGGAGGATAAGACATGATGCGCGTGGGGACGTAGGATTATGAAGTGACGGGAGTGAAGTGCGCGAACAGTGGCGATGGTGAGAATGGCCAGGAAGGCGCTATGCTTCCTTGCGACGGCGCGCAACTAAGCTCGCGTGGGGGAGTAGTCGGGCCGGACAACCGTCGATGAGGTGCTCCGATTTGAGTTGGGACGTGGATGAAAGTCTGAGCTGTTTGAGAGTGTTGTCTTTGGGCGTAGGTCGACCGGTCTTGTTCTTTCTTGCTCGTGACTCCACTTCTCGGTCGATGTTCGGTTCAGTCGGGTCTTTCCGAAAGATATCCTTTGAAAATCGGTGTTCGCGGTCACAGTCGTATGTTGCATTCGCGACCCTCGACGTTTCGCGTAGATGTGAGCGATGTCCGGAGAGGAGGGTGCGGCAGCCCGTTCTTCGACGATGCACAATAGTCGTAGTGATGATGATGAGGTGGGGTAAGGACGAACCAGTAAACCGTAAGGTGTGCTGCTGCCCCGTGAGAGGAGCGCAGAGCGTTACCAGGGCATGGTATGGGCATGCACGAGCTCGGGGGACAAGGGTTATAACCCAAAGCGGTAATTTCCCCGAACGGAAAATCCCGTCCGGCATCTGCTCATGTCCTGGAGCTCGGGTGGCGTCGTTAAGGGTACGTCCCCCCAGGCCTCGCTCGTATGGCTAGTCACCCAAGTGTCATCACATCGCATGGCAAGTTCTGACAGCTCTTGTTGAGACATGCTTGTTGTTAAATGAAAAATCGACGGGGACTAGAAGACAGACCCCATGTCACACCGTCACGGACACAGGCCAGATGCAGCCCAACCCACCGCAGCTCCGTCATTACTGGAATATGTAATAGTCTCCGTTCCCGGGCACCGTGACAAAGGCGGTCGTCTTGCATTGCCGGCCGACGTGTTCTAGTCTCTTTCACGACCGGTAGATACGGTGCCATCACAGTCTTCACACGCGCCCCTCTTGGCTCAACCACCTCATAGCGAGCATGCTCTGTCGCGGGCACTGGCTCACATCATACTTGCGTCACATTACGAAGGGTCATCTTCACACGCCCCAACAAACTTGTACGCGATCAACAGCTTGACAGCAGTGTGTAGCAACAAGTCCCTCTCAGCGGGCCTGGTGCGACAAGCAAGGGATTATAGGGATTATTGTCAGATGAGCTTAAGGGACGTTTCAACTCTACTCGGTATACCCTGGTTGCCTCTTTTGCGGGAACCGGGTGCAGTTCCGACCGTTGACCCTGAGATGATGACGTCGATCCGCGCGGAGGCACATGCTGAGGTCAGCTGCCAATCGGGCACGACGATCGATCGGAAACGGAAACTCTCATTTGCGGGCCGCTACGTTCGTGGCTGGCAGTTCCAGTGGCATTTGCGAAAACCGTGCACGTTGCATAGGCATGAATGGTAAACCGAGGTCGTCGTCAATTGTATCGTTTAGGTCGTTCCACATATCCCCGGCAATCTTAGCCACGTGCGCCCTCTGCGTGTCCCTCCCCGCCTACAATCACCCATATGACACGCGTCACCGTGCCAAACTGCCGGCCGCGTTGCCAAGACCGAGCAATTCTCGAATCTCCTCGTATCGCGCCTGCTTCTTGTCCTTCTTCTTCTCGCCTCTGCTAGACTTTTCAAACGCCTGCACGTCAGCGCCATCACTCTTCAGCTAGGGGAGGAAGCCCACCTTGGCTACCAGCTCATCCTTCCTCTTCTCTGCTGGTTAGTCGAGTCCTGGTTGACTGAGGGCGAACCCACGAATATCAAGCACTTTTGCCTCGATGGTGTCAGCCGCGATCAGCTGAAACACCCTGACCGGCTTCATTTGTCCCATCTATGCCGTTAGCATGACCCAACAGGCAGAAGCAAGAGAGGTGTCTCACACGATGCACGCGGTCGATCGCCTGGGCTTCGATGGCAGACTGCCACCAAGGGTCGCACTGCAATCAGCGATTCCACCTGGACGCCCGTTCGACCTACCAAGAACACATTGGACGCAGCTGTCAAGTTCAAACCGACTGCTCCCGATTTGAGCGAGATGAGCATGACCCTCGGGTTCGACGCCGCGTTCTTGTTCGTCACCGGCCGCTGGAACTTGGCAATGACCTCTTGTCTCTGTGACTCAGCTTGCTGCACGAGGGCGAAGTAGAGGTCGCCCACCTGCTTGGCGTTCATGCTTCCATCAAAACGGCAAAATTGAATTCCCTCCGCCCTGAGCGATCCTGCAACGATATCCAAGAAGGAAGTAAACTGCGAAAAGACCAAGGTCTTGTCGACCGGGTCGAAGGCCTTGAGGTATTTGATCAGCTCCTCGACCTTGGCGGAGCGGAAAGTCGGCGGTTCGGGGCTGGCCTCTGGCTCGACGAACGGCTTCTCCTCAGGCGGGAGTTCGAGCAACGACGCAAGGGTGAGACCATGTCGGCAGTACGCGCATTCGGGCTTGCGGCCAAGCCAGTCTTCGATGCATTGGTAACAGTCTGGGATTAGCTCAACTCGGAATCCCTCAAGCCAGCCACATACAGCAGTGCCCACAATCGGTGATTCGAGGGTTCTTCATCGGCGCATCGAAGCAAATCTGAGATGAGTTGCCACGCTCACATTCCGCCTGGCTGGACTCACGGCGCAATCTGCATCGTCAGAGATCTCCTGGCGCAACTTCTCGGTGAGTCGTTGTCTGTCTTCCTCCGAGATGGACGAGATGGCGATGGCCTTCTCGTTGACAGGCTCGTGCACTTTGCGGAGA
The DNA here is from genome assembly GCA_019857685.1 of Papiliotrema terrestris. Taxonomy (NCBI): domain Eukaryota; kingdom Fungi; phylum Basidiomycota; class Tremellomycetes; order Tremellales; family Rhynchogastremaceae; genus Papiliotrema; species Papiliotrema terrestris. The sequence continues at coordinate 29,138 of JAHXHD010000054.1, forward strand.
TTATCAAAGAACGATTGTGGGACGAGCTGTCTGTGAAGGCAAATCTGGCGCACTGAAGATCAGCTATCAGACCCTACCCTCACATCCCGTCGGACCCACTGCGAGTGAGGAGTGAGAGAACGTTCGCGACGCTCTGCGATCAGCGTTTCATCTCATATACCCTGACGATGACTCACTTGGCCGGTCTGGTAAGCCTCTTGACTGATCCGCAGCACGTCGTCATATTGCTCCCGCGTGTCCTCGTCCAACTCCACCTCGGCTTGAAAGTACTCGATGGGCGGCAGGTCGACGAGCTTCTTGCCAGTGGCATCCTTGGAGTCCTTGGTACGGCGAAGGAGGATTTGACCAACTAGCGCCTGTAGCAGCTTGCCCGCTGCGGGGTCGCCGTTCTTGACAGGCCGGAGAAGAAGCGATTTGAAGTAGTCCGCCTGTGATCAGTCAGGTCGTCGCAGAGGACTTCCGCTCACCTTGTCCAGAGGTGAACAAAGCTGCAGGCAGGTCAAGATGGAGCCGAGGTCCGCAAGCGAGTTGACAATAGGTGTACCGGTGCAGACCCATCGTCGTTCCGCGGACAACGCCGCAAAGGCCAGAGTCACTGAATGTCAGCCGGGCTCATGGCCTGCGCCATCGTTGCCTACTCTTCGCTTTGGGGTTCTTGAGGACGTGCCCCTCATCCGCGACTATGCGTTTCCACTGGGCCTTGAACAATGGTCCCGCAGTCTTCTTTGCCTTCTTGCCTTTGTCTGCCGCCGAGATGGTTTCGGTGGCCGCTTCGCCAGCAATCGTCTGGTATGTCGTTAAGACCACCTGTGGTCAGCGTCGCTCAAGCCGTCAATCAACAGAAAGCATAGCTCACATCATAATGTTGAAGAGTGGTCGCAGTGATGCCCTTGCCCTCGCCGTGGTACGTATAAGATGTAAGACCGCCGAACGTGATATGGTCCTTGATCTGCTTCTCCCAGTTGCTCAGGACTGACAAAGGGCAGACTGATGTCAGCCGGGCATTTCCTCCTCAAAGGCGAATGTCACTCACCTATAAGTGTAGCGTTGCTGATCCCCGCGGAAGGCTTTTCGCCCTTTGTTGCCAGAGCAAGCGAAAGCACCGTTAGGGTCTTGCCTATCCTGTGAGCTGTAATAAAGGGATGCTGAAAAGCATCAGCTCACCCAGACCCATCCCGTCGGCGAGAATCCCCCTCGCCCGAGCCGAGGGAGGTCCTTCTGCGGTGTCTTTGTGGCAACATTCAGCCAGTAATCTTGCCCGCCTTTCTTTGGGTCCGCCTTCTGTCGAGTCCAGAACTGAACGGTCGACTCGCCGGAAGCAGGCAGCTTGGGATTCTCTTGGGTGATCATCCACTACCAATCAGCATATCGATACAGCGGTCGCGTCAATTAAACCCACTTGTAATGCTTGAGATTGGTGCGGGAGCAGATCCACCAGCAGCTCGCCCGATTCCAGGCCGGGCGGTGAAGGGTGCAGCGGGAGCTTGCTCACGTCGACATCGCCCGTGAGTGAGTCCTGCAGGATCAGGGGCGTGCTTTCATCAGCGAAGACTGTCCACATACCATGACGCTGTCGGCCTGTTTCACATCCTCGCCGACCCTCTTCAGTCCGTCCAGCAGCTTCTGCATCTCCGTATCCGGCGCCGCACCGGGCAGCCCCTCGCCCGATCCGCCGGACCCTCCAGCCACCGTCGCCGGACCGCGTCCCCTGCCCTTTCCCTTGGGCGTGTTCGGCTGCTGCGTCAAGCCCTGGCGCATCGCTTCAAATCCTCGTTGACCTGGCGTCGCCCAGACCAGCTCGGGTTCGAGACCGCTGCGGAGGGACGGACGAGCGTATATGGACATGTCCATAGCGAGCTTGTAGTGCATTGCGCCGTCGGTATTCTTGGCGGTCATTCGGCCTTCGACAGTGACGAGCGAGGCGTCCATCATCCAGGCGAGCTTTGCTGCGATGACGGCGGGGATGTGCCCGACCTGTACTCCGCCGGCGTTGATCACCTGCGGTCAGGCTTCAAGGTTTGCAGGCGATATGTTGGCGCTCACTTGGATAGCGTTCGCGTCATACCGGTTGGAGGGCTCGCGACGAAGCATGACATATTCGCCCATGCCCACCAGACCCCTGTAGTACTGTATGCCGACTACAGCCGTGCGCAGCGTTACATAGTGCTGCCATCAGTTTGAAAGCTGCTCAGGCATATGTCTGTCCGGCCCACCTCGTCCGGTTCGTCTGGCGGGGGCGTCTCCTCCTTCTCGACCTGACTCGACGGGGTCGCGACCTGGCTGCCCTCCCCGAGTGACCTGCCGTCGGCCTCCCCGTTGGCTTCCCGCTCCCTCTTGCCGGTACCAAGCACTCTACCTTTGCTCGAGCTGCCAAAAGAAGACCCTCCGCGCGGCATGTCGGGCCACAAGCTGATAGTTGACAGTCGAACGCTGATCGACGAGATTGTGATGCCCGAAAAGCACAATGTCGGGCAGCCGGCCAGTGCGTCACAACAAGTTTTGCCGACATTTAGCCGCTACAATCTCGCGCCTTACGCCTCCGCATTCATTTGCGCCAGTCGCACTCGGTCATCCTCTGCGAGTTCATATCAACATCATGCCGCGCTCACCTTCACCTCCCCGCGGACCTCGTCGGCGCTCGCCGTCACCCAGGCGAGATCGAGACCGAGATGCCGGCCGTGACCGCGACAGCGGGTACGATCGACGCCCGCGTTCTCGTTCACGCTCGCCCCCTCCCAGATCGAGCGGGCCGAAACGACCCAAAGAGCTGTCCTTTTACAAGAAGAGCTCTGGGTCCGGCTCTCTGGGGTCATTCTCGTCCCGCCGGGATCCACTGGACGAGCCCATGGAAGAAACGGCGAAAGAGAGGATGCAGCGGCGCGAACGCGGAGAAGTGCCTGCCCGGTTCGGTGGAACTCGGCAACAGGGCGTGCGGAACACGATGAGCCAGGTGGCGCCTACGGGGACGGCTCCAACGGGTATGGGTAGTTTGAAGCGGACATATGACCCGTTGGATCGGATGCCGGTCAAGGGGGCTGATGCGGAGGCGCGGGAGAGGGAGCGAGAGTTGGGGTACGACCGGGATAGGGACAGGAGCTATGCACGGAGAGATGAGCCTTCTGGGCGCAGGGATGGGGATCGGGCAAGGGAGGAACGGATGAAGGCTATGGACAAACCTCAGGCGGTGCCGACTGCTGCGCCGTAGGTACCCGTGTGCGGCAGGAGGTTCGCGCTGATGACAGGTCGATGGGCGGGGTGCGGATGATTGAGGTGATTGCAAACGACAGGATGGGTCGGAAAGGTCAGTGTTGTATCTCAGGAATCAGTTCAACAGTGACTGATGTCCAGTCCGCGTCAAATGCCTGCCTACCGATACGGTCGGAGACCTCAAACGCCTGATCGCCGCACAGACGGGAACGACGGCGCAGAAGATCCAGCTCAAGAAATGGCACGTGGCCCTTGGGTGTCGGTTCCAAGCACGGCTGACGCAACAGGTATACCGCATTCAAGGACCATGTCACGCTCCGAGACTACGAAATCAACGATGGAATGGTACGTGCTCGGCCTTCTCGCGGCATGTGCGTCGCTCATGTCCAGAGTTTGGAGATGTACTAAACACCGAGCCGATGCACATGTACATGATTCTATCGCTACAGCTTACAGCTTGTTTTTCCCGTCTCCTTCTTCGTGCTCGCCAAACAGTTCCTGGTACACCGGTCCCACTAGATCCACCAGGTCCTGCGTGACCATCGCTCGCTGCTTTTTCTCCCATCCGCGCTTCGACACCGTCCGGTTGAATGTCGACGCGCCGTACGCAGCCAAAAGAGGAATGTTGTCTGCGACCTCCTTGCTCGGCGGCGGCAGCATATCAGCGTCGCTGGCATCAGCAAAGCTATCTTGTCCAAGCGGCGGCGCAAACCCACATGTACTCGCCCCTGACCCAGTTCGATCCCCAGGCGAGCAGCACACCCGTGCTTCCGCTCAAGATGTCTCCCTGGCCACCGACTCGCTTCAGACCACCTTCGATCTCGTTCACCAAGGCGTCGTGCTTTCCGGACGATCCCTCGGCGAGGAACTCCTTCGGGGTCGCGAGACCGTTGGAGATGATGTCGGTGGCACCCTTTTGGATGATCGTGACGTTTTGCAGCGATCTAGCGAGCCTCGGGCAAAGCTCCTCTGCGGGCGCAGTCTCGTCTATTTGCTGCACGGGTCAGCTCGACCGTTGCCAAAACGTACGACGTCCGCGGGCCTGGAATTGACAAGGGGATGTTCAACGATGGACCCACCATTGTTTTCAACAGACGGCCAAACTCCATCACATTCGGTGTCAGCACGACCCGAGGCACACCGGGCCAATCAAGGACGACCTTCGGGTCGTTCTGTATGTCAGCTTTGAGTCAGGCGCGAAGCTGCCTTCCTACTGTCCGAGGCAGCTGCCTGAGACCTGACCCACCTGGACCAGCCATAATCCGTCGGCATCAACCACCACGCCCATCTGATCGTACTCCCTCGCCAGCTCGAAAGCAATCCGGGCGCAGGATTGCATGTGTTCGTCCCGACCGAGTCCTGGGCCGATGATAAGGACGTGCTGCGCATGAGCTCTTTACTCCACCTGGCCAGTGCCAATCCATAACTCACCAGCCGCTCCATGATCGACTTCAAGTCCGTCCTGATGTCGTCCAAGGGCCGCTTGGCGTCCAGGATACCGTGCACGATGAGGTCCGGCGAGCTATGGATCAGCTCGACCTCCCTGTGAATCATGCGACAGGGGCCCACTATGTCTTGATAACGGCCCCGGCTCCTGGCTCGCAGATGACATGAGCCAGATCCGCGCCGAAACGCAGTGCGCCCATGGACGAGAAGAACGGTGCACCAGAGTAACTGCGCGTCAGACGCCAGGTCCACGCCATCTCTGGCACTCACTCTCCCGACCCTCCGAGGACTCCTATCCTGCCTGGCGATAAGCTTGATACCTCCACAATGTCAATAGCCGCGGAACTCACCGGCTTGTCCTTTGTGCAGCTTGTGCGACAGAGGAGGGATCATCTTGCCCACGAGGGACATGAGGTGAGCGTGTTGCTTCGAAGGCATTGTTGAGTGTCTCTGTCTGGGGGAAGTGGGAGATGCTGTTGAGCTGCAAAGACGGCGCTGTGATCGAGGTCAGCAAAGTCCATCCCGTCTGTCGGCCTTTTCAGCGTTGACGGATGACGTCGGTTTCCCGACCACCAGACAGAGGGGCTCCCGGTGGAGGCCATCCACTTCCATTCCAGCAAACACAGAGCCTATGCTCGGATTGTCCTCTTCGAGTGCAATCGTAAATCTCATCTGCACCACTGTGAGTCTCTTCATCCGAGCGCTGAAAGACTGCATCGAAGAGCAAAACACCGCTGATGAGAGCGCCTTCCACTCTATCCCTGTCTATGCTAGAACCCCTTCCCCCAGACAGAGACACTCAACAATGC
>JAHXHD010000531.1:0-15024 GCA_019857685.1 Papiliotrema terrestris
AGGGGGGAGGGAATAGGGACACACGAGGCCGGGGGGCGGCAGTGAGCGAGATGACTCTGCCGGATCTGCTAGAGAGTGCGGTGCGCGCTTTGGGCGGGACAGGCTGGAAGAGCAGAAGCAACGAGGTCCCAGTGGCGAAAGTTGCGGTGCCTGTGGCGGTGTTCAGCGATGTCCGAGCGGACAAGGCGAGCGCGCTAGGAAGCTCTGGACGAATTGACGAGGCGGAATCGACAAGCAAGGGCTCCGAGGCGACTGTAAGAGAGCTCGGATGCAAAACGGGCACCACGCAGCAAGACAGTCACCGCGTGCTGGAACGGGTGAGCACTGACCTTTTCTGTCGCGAGACGAATAAGGAACTCACTTCACAGGACGAGACAGGAGACCTCGAAGTGAGCGAGTCGAGGGCCTTGGCGGTGCACGTGCGCTGACTGCGCAGCCATTTTACCAAGTCGACCTCATCCCCACACCGCCCATCGCGCTTCCCTGGACGCAGTTCATCCTATCCTAGAGCGGAGTTATCATGATCCTCGGCGCGGCCGTGCGGCTGCTTACGCCGCAAATCGTCATTCACGCGACGCACGTGGGCTCAAACTGGGTCGCGTACCCGACTTATCCGCCGATCCGCGTCCTGCTATGCCTCCACCCCGAGGAGATTTGCGAATGGCTCGACCTCGATTTCGCGCGCTGGCGGCGGGGCTTCGACACGATGGAGGATGTGTACAGGTGGATCGTTGGTGGCGCGGGAGTCCTCAATGCCGCGTGGCGGAAGATACAGCGCAGGGACCCGCTCGTGGGCCGATGTGGAGGGTCGGGGAAGAGACGAAATATCGCGTGGAAGGCTTTCTGCACGTGGATCGAGGAGGGCGATTTGGAGTTTGACGAGACGACCGAGGAACACGAGGAGTGCGGCAGGAGGAATAAGGTGTCGCCCGGTCAGGTGAATGTCGACCCCGACAGGCCAAATGTGATCCATGGGCTGCTGGGGAGGGCACTGGACAGGTGGGGAAAGCGAGACGTGATGGAACAAGCGTGGGAAAGGCAGAGAAAGTGGGTGCGTCTGGCGTGGAATCGCAAACGGGCGAAAGAATTGGCAAGAGAACGGAAAGAGTTGGCCAAAGTGGCAGGGGGGTGGATGAGTCTACTGGGTGTCCAGGACAATCAGCCTTTGGAGCTGAAGGGTGGAGGGTGCACATGAGGGAGAAGTGGGGAGGGTGGAACACTGGGTGACGGGCAGTAGAGGGTCTGGCTTCGTATTGTTGATCTCGCGATCAGATCTCGAAACAACCCGATGCATCGTCGGTAGTACTTGTGATATTTGCCTTCACAGATCTCGGTCGGCCTTCCCGGAGCGCTCGGTAAGGCCAGGTGTACAAGCCAATGGAGTCCGGGCCTTGTCAACGGCTCGGGAAGTCCCCTCGTTGCCCCGTTAGCCCACCACTGATGGAAGCTGGTCGGCGCAGGGCGAACGGAAGTGATTGACCGGACTGTTACGGCTACGAGCTGGACTCAGGTACTTGGAAGCGGCCAAGACCAGGCGCGGTTAGCGAGCCTGTGGACACGCAGAAGATTCATACACACTCGGTCGGGTGGCAACTGCGTGCTTAGGGACGGACGATTGTGTAAGCTGAGCATGGGCGGTCTCTCCGACTCGCTAACGGAGATCGACGGCCAGGGCGGAAGCAGGGGGTGGCTGAGACGAGCAGGCCATCCCCTAACCGAGCCAGGTAGTGTCGGAGTGGGAGTCTGAAGTCTCGGTACATTGTCAGACATACCTATGGCCGACATCACCGATGGATCAGATCTCGTGTGCTGCTGAGTATCCAACTCCAGATTTACACACTCCAGAAGTGTGACGTTACGCTGACTGGCGGATCGGACTGCGACGATCTGGGAAGATACACCATCGAGGACTGCACAGCCCCAGAGTGGCGATGCCATTTGCGGGTGATTCTCGAACTCCAATGCATTGAGCGAGCGGGACCGAGTTCGTAAACACATTCACACTCTGCCGGCTCTTGGTCTCACACATTATGCACTTTCTCACGCTACACTCCTCCATAGGTCGTCCCATGTCGGGTACGGGAGGGCGTCGAACCGATTCGAGCGGTTCTGCTCACACGTGTCCTCGTCTCGAGACGAGCCTCTTTCGCTGATTCAGAAGACACAACAACTGCAGGCTCTCTGTCCACATCTTGGTCCACAGAATCACCCAAATCAGCACCACGCTTTCGTTTTGTACGGCGTCCCCCGACTTGGGACTCAGGCGAGCGGATAGGAACACCCGCGCGAGCGATCGAGGTTGAAGGAACAGAGTCTCGTTCGGCGGTGCGTCTGGCGCTAGCCACTGTCGGGCTGTCAGGCAGGAGGGCAGAAACCTGTACTGGGGCGAATCGCACTGTGATATACTGCTCCGATTGGCCTGTCTGCCCTTGCGGCGATGGCGCTTCGGAGTCGAGCGAAGAGGTGACGGCAACTTTGGTCCCGGAGCGATCTGGATGCTCAGGCCCCGCTGGGGCCTCGTCAGAGCCAGACTGCGGGTCCTCGGAGTCATCGCTGTACTCTCCCCGCAGGACGGCAAAACCTCTGCAGTCCACGACTCTGAACTCCGGAGACGTGCGTGGGCGTGGGTCTGACCCCATCCAGGTTTCAGAGGGTTGATTACTGCCTGCCGAGGTGATTTCATGGACCTCCTGCCGGGTTGAATTGTCTCTGTTTTGGTGTGAGTCTTCAACTCCTGTCTCGGAAATCTGAGCTTCATTCCCAGTGAGAGGCGTGCTTAGTAGGCCAAGCATAGAAATACGCTTGCAACCGTCGTCCGACATGTTGATGGCAAGTGATTGGACGTTTGCAGTAGAAGTAGAGTCGATGCAGTGGCCAAGTGGGCTCTACGCGATGAGCATGAGCATGACTCGCTGCGCAGTCGCCCTCCTTTGGGGAGCGATCGGATCCCTCGCTTAAGAACACAATTTGAGACGGGCAATGTGGACAGCGCTGCACGGTACTCGGTGCACTCCACATGCGCCACAGGACGCACCCGCCAGTAAACGGAGATGCGAGAAGGTCCCGCAGCCGGACGTCCCGTCCTCTGACCACTGTCAACGGCAGGACAACAGCCTGGCATAGGCGCAAACCGCATGTACATGGTGCAGATGTGACCAGGTAGTAGAAGAGGGAAATGTTGCCCAAAGCGCCAGGTGTAAAGCAGAGGAAGCCTTGATCACGGATGGAGGGTGTTTCGAACGGGCCGCAGGATACCTGACGGTCGGTGGACGCACGAGAGGAAGGCGGGTGTGTCTCAGATTGGGCTCAGAGGTCCGACTCGTATTCACACATGCATCACTCCTCGCCCGCTGGCAGATTCACTTCCACACCGTCAGCAGACATCACACTCCACCAGAGCTCACACAATCGCCTCATATTCCCTTCGCTTCGGACCGATCACTCCGAGAGAACGACGTGCGCGCCTCGGCTGAGATCTCGGTTGAGCTCACTTGGAGTTCCAAGAAAGGCAGCACCAGCTTCCACGCTTCGAGGAGTTCACTTTCTGCTCCGAGCCCTTCGTCGAGTATTTCTCTCGAAGCGTGTCGTAGAGCTCAGAACACTTCCACCCCGCGTCGTGCCTTTCCGACTCGGTTGTGGCTTGCTCGTAAGCCATCGTCGTCTCCGCGATTTGGGTTCTCTCTGCAGCGGTGACCCACTTTTTCCTCTTATTCAGCTCCTCGGGCCAATGACCCGGCTCAACCCAAAAGCCCTGTGGTCCCTTGCTGGCTGCCGATGATGAGTTCATGATTCGATGTGCTTGTGTGCGGTACGTTCGAAGAGTCCAACGGGAACTGCGTGGTCTTTCGCCCCTGTCATATATGGGGGGAGCGCGCCTCTCCCTCTTGTGGCCTTCCTTGCCTCGTGCCAAAAAGGGCCTGCGAAGAAGTTCGGCACATGGACCTTTCATCAGGGTGGAGCTTTACCTGACACGCGTATCAGAGACGAAGTCCTCGCGCCGCCGAGTCGGGCAGACATGCATGCGCTTGTGAGCCGCATCAGTCTCGACACACCTGGCAGAGACTTACCAATCGGTCGTCAGGTCACACTCTGCCATGATATCGTCACCTAGTGTCACAAGCATCGAGCATGCCACTTATTACAGGTGGCTGCGGAAGAGGTTCAGAGACGCAAGCAGAAAGCGTTCGGCCGTCTGTCGAACGCGAAATGCGATACACGGCCGAGGCCCCTCCTTCCGCGCTTGTCACCAGAAGGGCATTCCGCAATCGATTATGCATCGTCAAAATACTATATGATCGTCATGTCATGCGCATCTTCCTTCATTCCATCCATGAAACATCGTCGTCGTCCATGCACAAAGCACCCAAGATGCGAGCCCCTTGATCGTCCCTTTCCCACCCATTATAACATTCACAGGCCCCTGCTCTCCGCCCGCTTCAAGCCCTCCTTGCTATATCCCCTCCCAAGAACCCCCTCCTCCTCGAAACTCCTCACCATATCCCTCACACTCGGGCTCTCATTCTTCCTGCCAACTATCCCGACTGGCGCCGTCGATCCCGCCTGTTTCGGAGTGTCGAACAACGCCTGCAGGGCGCTGGAGCGTTGCGTCAACGGCGGGTTGAGAGACGGGTAAAGCTTCGGCGTCGAGGTCGTAGCGACAGACGACGAAGCAGGGTGTTGGGATAAGGCGGTGGTCGGAGTGGACGGCGCGACGTGACGCGAGCTACCGGAGATGCCCACAGACGAGGCGGCAGGGCGGCTGGAGGCAATCCCGGAAACCCATTTGCCGGGGATGGCGGGTGACCAGGCAGGCGACGCTGGATGAGCGGGAGAGAAGAACCCTGAACTGACTTGGCGCATTGGCGTCGATGCAGCCGCAGGTGCTGCTCTTTCCGTTACAGCGCTAGTCGACGTCGAGTCTCGAACGGGCGTAGAGGGCGCAGTCGCGGCGGGCCGACCTCCATCTCGGACCTCCTTCAACCTCGTCAACAGCTTGTTCTCCACCCGGGTCTGGCCAAGAGCTGCGCTCGATGCTGCTTGAGCGGGTGCCGTATCGTCCACGTCACAAGAATCGTCGATGTCCTCGGACGCGATGGACGCAAGCGACGTGTCCGCCTCGGCCGACGGCTTCCACACATATCCGAGCATGCGCCGGATAGTCGAGGGCGGGACGATCGAGACGACAGTGGAGTCGCCAGCATCGTCCCGCGCCGGCGTGGCGGGCACGACGTTTCGCTGTTTTCGCTGTTCCCGTCGCTTCTCCTCCACTCGCTGTTTCTTGCTATCCCGCCGTTCGTCCACGCTCGATCGCTCTTGCCGAGGTGCGTTCACCCTCTTCTCGAGCGCCTTCACCCTGAGGCGAATCATCTTCCTGTTCGTCAGCTGGGTTCTACTCCATCGGAGTACTGCCAACTCACTCGGCCCATTCCCCGCTCAACCCGTGCGCCTTCTCTTGGTCCAGGAACCGCTTGACCACACGCTCGGTATCCCATTCCTTCGCCTCGGTCGTCCCTCCAAGTGCTTTCCTCGCCCAGCCGAAAAGTCCAGGTAGAGGCTTCACCTCGCGCTCCTTCACCCACTCCTCTTTCTCCGCCCTGTACACCTTCTCGAGCCTCTTCCATTCAGCCACGCCCCACGGTCGTCCATCTGCCCGATCCTCCTCTACCTCCTGCTCTTTGCCCTTGCCCTTACCCGCACGACGCGTTTCGTCCGCGGGCTCGCCGATCGCCGAGCGGGAATCCATGTCCCTGGATCGCTTCCGCTTTCCCGGGGTCACCTTCCATCCCCCGGGAACCGGCAACTCCGTCTCGTCGGTCGCGTACCCGCCCTCAGTCGTCCCCAAACTCCTTGCTCGGGATCGAGATCGACTCCGGCGACTAGCGACGATTTCCAGCTCAGCCTCGTACAGCAGCTCCTCGCGATTGAGCTTGCGGGCCGAATCGACCGTATCAAAGTGCTTTGACTCGAATCCTCTGCGGCGCGCAGAGCGAGGCGTACGGGGTAAGGCGGATGGACTTGCCCCAGGGGTCCTCGGGAGTGGCATGTTGCTGGAGGAAGGAGTTGGGGTGGTAGACGGCAAGATGCCATGCTCAATGTACGCGTGATTCTGCCGTTAGCCAATTGACCTTGAATTCGACGAAGGACGAAGCGGCCTACCATCTTGAGGATCGCGGCGGCACGAGCTGCAGCCCGTGGATCGAGCGACGAAACCTCGACGACGCTCTTGAAGCTATCATTGCCTACGTCCTCCTCCACTTCGGTCGCCGTGGCGGAAGCGATCTCATCACCCAGAGAGCGCTGAGAGCGGCCCATGCGAGAGGCTGAAGGACGAGTCTCGGCGCTGTTCTCATGGGGGGCGGCTGCAGCGACGAGGGAGAGCTTCGAGGGGCGGGTGGAGATGCTGGACGAGGCGGAGTGGCGGCGGATCAACATCGCCTCGACGGCCGACATCCCGGCGGATTGCGACGTGGCAGAACGCCGAATTGTCTCGGAAGGTCGGTCCTCTGGCGCGGCGACATCTGGGCGGGTAGGTGCGGCCTCACTCTCACGGACGCTGCCAGTGGATGATAAGGAAAGGGTGCCCGGGAACGTAAAAGCAGGGGTTGATTGAGACTCGATCACAGCATCGTTTTCCGGGATGGGCATGGCAGACGGCGTTGTCTCCGGACCGGGTGGCAGGGCGGGGAGTGACGTGGCATCCTGTGGTGGGTCGGATCTCTCATCCGGCATGCTATCGTTGTAGTTGTCGTCGCTGGTGTTCCCGATCCGGGAGTTCGCATCGGCAGCGTCCTCGCCCAAGTCTCTCGCACGCTCATGAGCTTCCAAATCAGTTGTAAGTCGTTCCACCTTCACGATGCCTCTGTCTACCACCTTGAGCACAATCTTCTTGTTCTCCGGCTCTTTCCCTTGCGCGGCCTCTTCGGACGGCTCACGCTCGGACGATCGGTCCGACGCATCATCGTCATTGCCAGACTCTTTCGAGTCTGTAGTCCCGGGCTCCGCGGTGTCAGCTCGGGAGACCCCTTCAGCAACGGCGCTCGGGGCGGTAGGAATAGCACTGTCGATGGGGGCGTCTGGAACCCAGCTTCCAATCTGGTATTAGCGAACGCGACTCAGGGCGGCGAGGTGACGTACGGAGGGGTCTCCGAGCGCGGTCTCTGTTGCCTCCACCCGAGGCTGATCCATCTCCTGGGACAAGACAGGCAAGAGCGATTCCGAAGCGACCATCTGCCCAGCTGGCCCATCGTGGCCATGCGCCTCGTCTTCCGCAATAGCCGGGTCATCGTCGTCTCCCGCCGGCAGAGCCTTAGGAGCCTTTGCAGGAGACACCTCCAGTGGACTATGATCCCGTCGGAAGTCAAACTGCTCCGGATCAGGCGAATATGATTCCGGGCTGTCGACTTCGATCTCCGGTACGTTCTCCTCGAACACCATCACGGCGTGGTCGACCGAAATGTCCCAGGCGTCTGGGATGGCTTCTTGTGTTTCATCGCCGACGACGGATGACGCGGGCGACGAGGAGTGGGCAGGAGACGAAGGATGAACAGGAGAGGAAGGGTGAACAGAGGAGTCTTGGAACAATGGGGATACCGCTCCAACGGTTCGCGGAGCGGGCTCAATTATTTGCGCAAACGCTGGAATCGTGTCGTATGCGCTGAGGTCCGGCGAGGCGGGAGACGAAGGCGAATCAGCTCCAGCGGCCTCGGGCGAGATATGCCTCTCCACGATCGCTGCCTCAGCGTAAGCCTGCGCCGAGATCTCCTGTTCTTCGGGCAGGTCCGACTCGTCGTCGATCAGTGTCGCAGCGGAGGCAGACGCCATGAGGAACGCGACAGCTGACCGAGTAAGGGTGGAAGGCGAAGGCGGAGAGCAATGGTCATCTTGATGGGTGACCTCGGCGTGACCAATTTCCGCTTCTGTGGTGATGTCGTCCGCTTCCCTCCAATCGTCGACCAAAGTTTCCCGCGTGACGTCGGCATCGAGCTGTGCCCCTGGGGATAGATAAGCCTCGCTCGGCACAGCAGTTTCCTGCTTCTCCGACAAGATGGGTACCGGGGCTTGCGATCCGAGATTGTCGAATGCACTGGCTGGTGGTACAAGCTCGTCCGCATGTTCGTGGCTGAGCTGCGGCAGCGCGTCGTCTGCCCCACAATCGGAAGTTTCGTCCTCCCACTCGTCTTCGATCGCGTCGTGAGTCACGTCGGCCTCATGTTCGACGCAGATCGAGGGCGACTTGGGTGCGAGTGATGTCGTGCGTATGATTGGCGAAGAAGTATTCGCAAATTCTCCTTTGGTGTCGTCGACCGAGACGTCCCATTCCGCCGAGACAGCTTCTTGCGTAACGTCCACGTCGTCTCCGCACTCAGAAGACGACGGGGGCGTGACCGGCTCCGAAGCCGCTCTTTGGAATGGAGTAGGAACACGTAGCGACACGCGAGACTGTCTGCGATCCGGTGCCGGCGTTGCAAATTTGAGCGGGGTGATGTAGACTGGTTGGGCTGTTCGACTCGAGGGCGAGCCAGCTGGTGTGTTCGAGATGTCGTGGACCGCCTCAAAGATAGCAGCAGCGGATACTGGTGCGGATTCCTCCTCGACGACCGGACCCGAGGTCGAGATGTCCCACTCTGCTTCGACAGCCTCTGCCGTCACGTCCGCTTCGGCCTGTACGGATGTTTCCGAAATGGGCGAGCTGACGGCATTCGAGACGTCCTCAGGAATTTCGGCCTCGACCGAGATATCCCACTCGTTCGAGACAGCTTCCGCAGTGACATCGCCGTCCAGTCCCGACGCCTCCTCGACCGGGTCGCTCGAGGGAACTCCTCCTGGCGAATCGTCCCAGCCAGCATCGATGGCTTCAGCGGTGATGTCCTCCTCCATATAAACCTCCCCCTTTTCCTGCTCCGCCCGGCCAAGCGGAGACTGCTTTGCGATCTCCAGCTCAAGCTCGCTGACCGGCACAGCTTCTACCGCCTCGGTCGAGTCGTCCCAATCGGTTAGAACGCCTTCCTGGGTGACATCACCATCGTCCTGCGAGATATCCGCCCCAGCCGGCTCTGCGATATTCTCTTCGACGTCGGTGTCCCCGGGAAACGATAACATGGGTCCAGGTTCTGCTGCATGCGATATTGGCGCCGGTGATTGTGGCGCATGTTGCGATGGCGCAGTGCGGATAGGCGGAGTGCCAGCGGGCGTTGTCGAGACATCGGCATTCCGCCCTGTCCAGGCCGGCGACGAAGGCGGAAGTGGTTCCGGATTGATATCGACCACCGGTGTTGCGTGACAGTCCTCTAGAGGAGTCTGGTCCACGCTGACCTTCCCCGAGAGGTCGACGAACGTGTCGTTACCGAGGTCGCCGCCGGCGACATCCGAGTCGTCATCCGACGCCCACTCCGGCAGCGCATCATATTGCAAATCGTACATCCCCGTGTGACCTTCCACCTCCGGCTGGACCAACTCGTTCTCCGTCAGATATTGTTGCAGGGAGCGGGTGACCGAGGGCGATTCAGCATAGATCATGCTCTGTCCGGGTCTCCGAGAAGGCGAAGCAAGCGAGCTAGCATCGCTCGAGCGGGGGCGAGTGATCACCTCGCGGAGTCGCGAAGGTCCAGCGACGTTCTTCTGAATCGACATTGATGCGACTTTCGTTCCGCTCGGAGAGCTCTTCGACTTGCTTTGCGAGGCACTTTGCGAACGGGAAAGCTTCCTCCGCTCGAGCCACTCGTCATCGTCCTCCAACCCCTTAAGGATAAGCGGATCGTCTCCCGGTTCCGCTTCGATCTTCTCCTGCAGGAACCCGAGCGGTTTGCCTGTGAGCGCAACGATCGCGTCGGGAGTCATCGAGTGTCGAGAGCGAGGTGTGACTTGCCGTTTCTTCGTGGGTGCAGGTAGAGACTGCCGAGCCTTCGCCGTCTTGACCGGAGCCTTCTTTGGCGCCGTGGATACTCGGGCGCGACGGGGCGGAGGAGCTGTTGACGGAATGACTCGGATGGGTATGGGCTGCGAAGATGTGGCAGGGGTAGGAGTAGATGGGATTGTGTTCCCGGCGAGACGGGACAGGCCGGAAAGGTTTGACCGTGCGGCCATGGTCGGTCGAGAGGGGGATGCCACGTCGACTCGGGGCGATTTCTTCCGGCGAGGGTTGGGCGATGGGTCTTGAACAGGACTGGCGAGAGGCTCTTTGTTCATGTGCCGGCGAGGGGGAGTGGGCGCATCGCGAGGACGGATACGAGATGAGCGGAATGTTGTCTCCGCTTCATCGGCGTGCTGCGAGGACGGCGGGGTAGGTAAGCGGTTGACGCCGCGTATGACAGGCGCGGGAGCTGCCTTGCGAGCAGAGACCTGCTGTGAGCTTCGTCAAGCAACAACGCCTCTGTAGCTCACCTCCTGGCTGTTTGCAGGTGTCATCATCCTCCCAGCGGCCCTCACCGCCATCACCGACCTCGCCTCCCATTCATCATATTCCGTACCCGGCGACGACATTCCAGCGATGGAAGACGGCGGCCTTATGTCCAGCAACATCGTGTCATCTTGGTCAAATCGAAACACCCTTGTATCCATGCTCGGCGAGATGAGTTTGGCATGAGGCGTCGCGCCCGCCCGGAAGGTCATGGACGTGTCCGGCGAAGCGAGGGATGAGGCGGGCGAAGCGATCCGCGTGACGATGGTGATGGGCTTCTTTGGCGTGAAACGAGGCCGCGCTTTGATTGTCTTCCTGATAGTGTTCGGTGTAGACGATGTCGCCGAGATGTTGGTTAGATCACGGCGCTCGCCCAGGACCGGTCGACGGGTTGTTGATGCCTTTGATGTGTTGGCCGACGTTGAGCTCGGCGTGAGCTTCGCATCTGGGATACGAGACGATGATGAGATAGGTATACGGGAAGATGTAGCTGATGCCATCGGCGGCGCCGCTGGGGCGGTATAGCGAGCGGAGGGTTGGGTGACTTCGCGGACCATGATGAGGGGTTGAGATGTGATGGTGACGGTTGGTCGGCGGAGGGCGGTCTTGTCCGCCGCGTCGAATGAGGGGTTTCTACCGCGTCTGATGGTCGTGTAGCGGTGGTCGGCTTGTCGAGAGGAGTCTAGTCAGCAGCGAAGATCTTGACCCCAGGGCTGCTGGATGTGGGGTGGTGGAAAGAGCGTGAGAGTAGTTGGATGCAGGTGGAAAGTGGGTGTGATCAAGGTGGTCAACCAACGACACTGGCCAAAAGAAAGTAAACACGGAGTGGTCAGTTGTTGCTAAAAGGGGTGGCGTCAACAAGGTGCCTTGAACGCCGCGAAACGATCGGGGCAATCCCTGAAACCTGACCGCATCATTTGTTGTCGTCGACTCCGTACCCCCTCACTCTCTCTCTTGCCATCCTCATCCTCAATCTCAACCAGCTCGATCCCAAATCACATCCTCAACCTACCCAGTCGAGCTCGTTATCTTCGCCAGAATCAAGAGTCGAACACACTGATCCATACATAGTCCCTCCCCGTGTCCCCTCTTTTCCCCTCCATCCGCCTCTCGCATCCTGGACCCTCATTCCCTCGCCAGCATGCCCAACCCTCCGTCTTACACTGCGCCCTCGTCGGGCTCGATGCCCAACACGTACCCTTACAACCGACTTGGGACGGGTGGGACCGCCGGTGCGAGCGTCTCGCCTACGGCGCCCGCAGCTCGACCCGCAAGCGGGGGTCCTAAAAGTCCGGAGCAGCGGACGAGTCAGCCGGCACCAGCAGGTGCGGCCTCGCAGGCAGGCAGGCCCGGTGAGCACGGGCAGGATGTTCACCGTGATTGACGTGCTGACAGCATGCAGGCGACTCGACAGCGAAATCCCCCTTCGCCCGACCGGGCTCGACGGAGTCTTCTCACGCGGCGGGCCATACCATCCCCCACCACCACCATCACCACCACCATGTCCACAGCCATACCCCCTCGGCATCACCGTACCCCTGGGCCTCTACCCCCGGTGGCGCCAAGCCATCCACGCCATCTCAAACACCCGCGTCCGCCTCTGCGACATCCGCCAGTTCCGCGAGTGCGACGACACCGGCCGGAGCAGGCGCGACCGGGGGGAATGCGTCCTCAACCAAACCTTCGGTTGCCGATCGGCCAAGTCCGTTCTCGGCCCAATCCGCGTCTGCGTCCACACAGGCGCACACATCATCCCAGGCCCAAACGCCAGGCCAGGCTCAACCGA
The DNA here is from genome assembly GCA_019857685.1 of Papiliotrema terrestris. Classification (NCBI taxonomy): domain Eukaryota; kingdom Fungi; phylum Basidiomycota; class Tremellomycetes; order Tremellales; family Rhynchogastremaceae; genus Papiliotrema; species Papiliotrema terrestris. Next base: position 12,183 of record JAHXHD010000531.1, read on the forward strand.
CTTCGACCACTTCGCAACAACCCCCAAGCACCACCAACGCGTCGAGCATGGGGACTCCTTCTACGAACAGCAACACCCCCACTGCGCGAGCAAACCCATCACCGTCGCCCTTCCCGACCATGGCGGACCGGTATCGTGGGTATGGCGGCGTGTTCAGCGGGTTCCAGATGGCCGAGCGTCAGCGCGCAGAGCGCGAGCGCCTCGAGAGGGAGAAGCGGGAGAGAGAGTACCGCGAGCGGATGGAGAAGGAGCGCGCGGAGAGGGAGAAGCTGGAGAGGGAGCGTAAGGCCGCGGCGGGACCAACCTCACCCACAGCCAAGACGTCCTCGGCTAGTCCCTTTGGGCGACCGGGGCAACCCCCTTCGCCTTCTGTTTCGAGGGCAACGCCCACCGGCGTGAAGCCTCCCTCTCCCAAGACGTCTACTTCAACTACGCCTGCTGGCGCGCGGCCAAACCTCCCCCTGGCTGGATTTGGCTCGTTAGGCGCGAGGGCTCTGCCTTCGCCTTTCCACCCCGATCGACCAGGCTCGACCGCGTCGGACACGCCCCCAACGACCACGGCGCATCATCGTACGCTGTCAAACTCTTCCAACCGCGACACGGTGGGTCAAACCAGTCCGCGCACAGAGACGGCTCGTCCTCAGGCGGGACGCACGAACATCTTCGGTCAACCCGCGCCTATTCGACAGGACGCTTCGCGCTCGCCAGTCACATCCACCGCGTCGCCGGCCACCACCGCCGCCAAGCCGCCCGCGCCGACCACCGCGACCCAGTCCGCTGTCAACCGCCCACCTGGCTACTCTACCTACTCGTCCTACGCTCCGTCGTACATGGGCTTTGGTGGTGGATTTGGCGGGTACGGCGGCTTCGGCGCTGGCAACTGGGGCGAGCGCGAGCGGATGATCAAAGCACGAGAGAAGGAAGCCGAGAAGGAGCGCGAGCGTGAACGCGAACGCCTCGCCGAACTGCAACGGCAGGAAGAGAGGCGGAAGCAGGAGGCACAGGCTGCTTCGACAGCTGCGAAGGCGCAGGCGCAGGCTCAGAGCGCCGCTGCGCGAGATACTCGCCCGGTCGATCCGTGGCGACGTGACCCGTATGGCCGGCACGACCTCGCGCAGCCCCGCCCTGCGCCCACCACCGCGACGGCCAACCAGAGCCGCATCGAGGTGCTCAACCACCCGAACGACGTCGTCGCGCCGCAGACCGCCACGGCGCTGTTCCCCGCGACGGCAGTGACGTCGCAAAACGCCGCATCAACCGACCCATCAGTCATCCAGCAAGTAGCACCAACACGTGAGCCACGACCCTACACTTACGCTGCGAAACCTGAGCCTCAATCACAACCACCCGTCTCGTCCTCATCCGTCGGCGTCAGCGCGAGCAATGCTAAAGAACGAGACTACACGTACAACCCGCGCGACAAGCGGCCTCGGATGGACGCGGCGGTGGACGATGCCCGGCGCGGCGCGAGCAAGGCGAAGCGGCGCAAGGAGGACGATAGAGCCAAGGACCACTCGCCGGGGTATGGGGTGCGCGACCTGGCGGCGCTGAGCCGAGCGACGAAAAAGTGGCCCGAGGTGAACTCGGGGCAGGTGGAGGCCTGGCTGAAGAACGAGCTGGACTTGACGAGGGTGGTGTCGCGCCAGGTGTACGGCGGGGCGGACTGGACGCTCGCGCAAACGGACGCGACGCAGCGGCTCAACGAGGGTGGCATTGTGCTCGTGCGGGTCAACGGCGCGTTTTTGGGCAGCTCGTGGGTCGTGCGAGGGGAGAAGGGGTGGGACGAGACTTCGCCTTATCCGTCGGGAGATGTGGAGCTGGGCCGTGGGCTGAAGAAGCGGAGTATCTGGGGCACGGATGTTTACAGTGATGATTCGGATCTAGGGCTGGTGTTGATCCACGCGGGATGGATCCGGTGGACGCTCAAGACGGACGAGGAGGTGCAGAAGGCGGCGGGGGCCGTGGTGAAGGACAAGCGAGCGAAGAGGGACGATGACGTTATCGAGGTGACGGTGAGGGTTGTGCCGAAGTTGGTGCGGTATACGGCGACGGAGCGGAATGGCGTGCGGACGAGAGGATGGGGCAACGGGCACGACGGGGCAAGCATCGTCGTGGAGGGTGTGAAGCGTGTGACGGTGAGTGCAGGGATGTCATGCCGGCAAGTTTGAAGTGGTCAGGTGCTGATTATAGCTCGACAAGAAAACGCTCAAGACCCGCGCGAACCGTAAAGCCCAACTCGCCGAGCTGGCCAGGCAGCGCAAGGTCGCGTTGGGCGATTATGGCGTGCCTGGTGTCGACCACTTCCATAAAGACGGGGCGGAGCAGCCCATCATATTCACCCAGAAGGGCCCGGCGTGAGTTTGCCGTGCTCACTCAAGCCCCGACTGACCCGCAGGTTGCGATACGACCCGGCCGCGCTGGAGAAGGCAATGCACTACACCCCCTCGGCTGTCGAAGACCCTGCACCTAAACCGTTCGATCCCGAATCCGACCCGGAGCCGTACAACCTCTTCACGCACGACCTCGAGTTCGTCCACGGCGGAGACAGGTACCTCCTACACTCGATCAACATGGCCAACTATCCGCTCGAACTCGACCTGAAGCAGTACCTCAATAGCAAGCCGGGGCGAGCGAAGATCCTCGCAGAGTACATCCAGCCCGAGGACCTTCATTTCGCCAAGGACGGCATTGCCGTCGAGACGCACAAGACGGACGAGGGCGATGTGCGCGGCGTGTTTGTCAAGGTCGAGGGGTTCATGTGGAAGGACCCGCCGAGCGAGGATGAGTATGACCATTCCGAGGATGGGAGTTATGGGGAGGATGAGGGGGACAAGGACGGGGA
>JAHXHD010000534.1:0-18497 GCA_019857685.1 Papiliotrema terrestris
GGCAAAGTCAGGAATCACACCTACGAGCGAGCCAGAGAGCGTACACGACCATTCGGACGGTGCACCTAGGGCCCAAGCCCTCTCCCTCTCTCCCCGGCAAAACTTTGTTCCCGTCGAAATCCTAAAACACCACGCGCGCAGACGCCTAGACTGTATCCTGGCTTGGCAGCACGTTGTACCAAGGGACAATACCAGCGCCGAGAGCAAGCAAGCATGCACATCCTGCTGCTCAGGTCGCCAGAGCTCCAACACGCCCGGTCCCAATCTTCAAACCGGTTCGAGTTTCAACGACGCGTCGTGTCAAGCACCGCTCTGGTGGGTGCTAACTGTCAGGCACGGTTGCGCCTACCCTTTATCCCTCTCTAAGCTAAGATGCATGAAGTTTTGAAACCAAAATCTAGGTGATATACCCCCCTGTGTCCCCAATGTGCATGTACAGGATAAGATGCGGCGGCATCAATGTGCAACGCTACGCGCGAACGGGGAGATGATAGGAAACGAAAATGAGCCCAGTGTCGATCGATACTTTTGCGCTGTAGTTGCGCCAGGCCATTCTGCACGAATCAGCCAAGTCCTTTGAATCAGCGCGTGCCGCGTCACTTACACATGACAATCTTGGGCTCGGTGATGCTCGTGGAAATGCTCTTGTGCGGCAAGACCGACGCGCCGTTGATGTACAGCTCGTCTTTGATCGTGACGTCGTCTCCCAGGACCGTGATGTTCTCCAGACGCGCCTGCGGAATCAGTATCGCCCATACACGGTGATATGTGGCGCGTCGCCGCCCACTCACCCATCGGCCGACGTTGCTGTTCCACCCAACGATCGAGTTGGCGACCCACGCGTGGTCCCTGACAGTCGCGTTGGACAGGATCACGGCTCGTTGCAAACGGACACCGGGGCCGATCTTGGCTCCCGGGCCAATGACGACGTTGGGGCCAATGACGGCGGTGGGGTCGATCTCGGCGGTCTACCGTAAGCTGAGCACGTCCAAGAAAGGTCATAAATGACTCACCTCGTCAACCAGGACATTTCCGCCGTAGACCCATTTGTTCTTTGACGGGTCGGTCAGGAGGGGAGAGTGAGTGGCAGTGAGGTGCGAGAGGTAGAGGCAGGTACCTGGCGTCAGAACGAGCGCACGATAACACTGCACCACGCACCGCTCAGGAAGTCCTTCGGTTGTCCGACGTCCATCCAGAAGCCCTTGAGGTCGAAAGAGTGCAGCTGGTGGTCCGCAGCGATGGCCGGGAAGATCTCCTTCTCAATCGACGTCGGGCGGGGCTGGCGTGAGTTCCGCTCGACCAATCTCGGGCTCGGTAGCTCACCTCGATCCGGTTCAGCACGCTCGGGTTGAACATGTAGATACCGGCGTTGATCCTGTTTCCGACGAACTCGACAGGCTTCTCGACGAATCGGTCAATAACCGTGCTGTTCGGCTTGGTCACAACGACACCGTACGCAGACGGCTCGGCCACCTTGGTAACCATGATAGAGCCCTCGTTTCCGTGCGCGATGTGGAAGTCGCTGTCGTCAGCTGAGGTAGGGTCCGATTGAGGCTAGCTCACCGGAACTCCTCGAAGGGGTAGGCGCAAGTGACGTCCGAGTTGAGGACGAAGAACGGCGAGTCGTCCTTGCCCAGGATATCCCGGGCGAGAGCGAGCGGGCCGGCTGAGGTGAGCGACCGTACGGCCAGCGATCAAATGGCAACGTACCAGTGCCCAACGGCTCAGTCTCGACGCTGAAGTGGATCTTGATGCCAAACTCCTCCTCCGTCTTCTTCAGCACCGACACCATGACCTCTGGTCGGTAGTTGACAGCGAGAACGACATCGGTGACTCCGGCCTGTGTTGTCAGCGCTGCTCTAGCTCACCCACAGCAGGTTCGAGGCCGGCTCACCTTGACCAATGCCTCGATTTGGTGCAAGCTGTCCGTCAGCGATCGGTTCGAGCACTCGCCATCTTGCCTGCCCGAAATAGCCTGCACGTTTGCAGCGGGTCGGCCAACTCACATCATGGCCTGTCCGTTAGCTATGGCCGGTGCTTGGGAGGAAGGGGACAGCTCACCTTGTTACAGAACTCGACCAACGGCTTGGGCCATGACAGCTGGGCGTCAGCGATGCGAGAGCGCAAGACGATCCGATGGGAAGAGATGGATCCCGCAATACCCACAGTCAACGGCCTGAGACGCGTACCGAAACCGCCGACGAGAATTAAGGCGTGTGGGTCAGCAAGTGGAGCGGCGGCTGCTCCGGTCGGTACTCATCTTCATGCTGGTCGAGTGTAGTGGTGGATGAGACGATGTGGGGACGAGTAAAAGATAAAGATTTATGTGTGTGTGTGGGAGGTTTTGCTCGATATGGACGAGGCCGGTGGCTGCCTGGCTTGCAGAGCCTAAGGTGATGTCCGTAAACGTGGATGGATGCGGTGGGTGGTGGATGCGCCAGGCGCGTCGTGCTACTTGTTCGGTTCCGCCCAGTCGCGCCCCCCGTCCGACCCGTCCACCCTGTGGCCACCCCTCAATCTTGACGTGTTTCAGGGGCGTGACGCATCGCCGCTAGCCGCAGCCGCATTCGGCCAAACCCACCTCACAGAATAAATCTTCCGTCCATTTCTCAGCCATTTAATCCTGCGGTCCCCGCCGCCGGGCAAGATAGATTTCTGCGCGATCTGCACCAGGTTGATCAGTTCTCGCCGCATCCTCATCTCACCTCACCACACCCCGTCCACACCACACCTCGGCCAGGATGAGAATCGAAAAGTGTTACTTCTGCTCGGTCAACGTCTACCCGGGCCACGGCACCATGTTCGTCCGAAACGACGCCAAGTGCTTCCGGTTCTGCTCGTCGAAATGTCACAAAAACTTCAAGATGAAGCGTAACCCGCGAAAGGTCAGGTGGACAAAGGCGTTCCGTCGCGCGAACGGCAAGGAGATGGTCATCGTGCGTGATAGTCTCGGGGAACATCTTTACGTTCGGCTCCACTGACCCCAGGACTCGACGTACGAGTTCGAGAAGCGCCGCAACGTGCCGGTGCGGTACGACCGGGAGCTGGTCGCCACGACCATCAAAGCCATGGACCGTATCGCCGAGATCAGGGCGAAGCGCGAGAAGGCGTTCTGGAAGAACAGGCAAGTATTGGTCTCACTTTGGTCAACGTTTGTGCTGACGGGCAGGATGTCCGGCAACAAGGCCAGGAACCTGCGTGCAGCCGCGACCGACATCGAGCGCCATATCGAGCTTGTCCAGCCCCGCACGAACACGGCCGTCCAGACCGCACCGCTCGAGGAGAAGGAGCGCATCCGGGAGAAGATCAAGGTCCGAGCAGCGAACCGAAAGGCCATGGCGGAGCAGCAGCTGGGCGGCGGCAAGAAGAGCAAGAAGGAGAGCAGGCTCATTCCCGCCGCCGGCGGTGGTATGGGCATGGGCATGGATGTGGAGTAAGGCCCGCGCTGGGTTCACGATCGCGGAGCTGGAGCTGGCGGCGGGGGACGGTACGTCGAGGTTTTGTTGTATACGCCTTTTCATGGATTTTATGACCTAGACGGTTACGGAGGCTGTGGGTGGTGCACGCTGCGTTCGGGCCGTTTCAAAGCCCTCCTCACAGAGCCGCTCCCAATGTGCATTGTTGGTCGCCCCGCCCTGCTTCATTGGTTCACTCCAGAGACTGCGTCTCTCAACTCGAGACTGAGCTTTATCATCGTGTGTGTGCATGGCTGGTCGAAACTGGACAGTATTTACAACAATCGTGTAGCGAGTACGTGTACGGGACTGATCAAGGCCATTCCGCGTGACCTCATCCCCCCGCGGTGAGTTCTGTCCTACGTCTTGCCTCTCCTCTTGCCACAGCGGAGCACCGTCTGCACGTGATAGCCATCGTCAGATCCTTGCCCGGCCCGGCCCCGTAAGCACTTGAGCCGGCTACCTCTTCCTTCCCCACCCTCCACTCTTCTGCACGCTGCCTCCATTGCCCACCACGGCAGCATTCGTCGCTGGAGGCGTTGCCGTCCCATCATTCATCCCCGCTCCCGGTCCGAACGCCTTTCTCACGTCGGAAGCGGCCACTCCGTCAATGTGTCCGTTGATGACCGAAGGGGCCTGTCCAAGGGAGGCAAGGTACTCCTGGCCCCGGATGGTGAGGTACGCCTCGAGCCTGGGTATCAGCGATGGTCTCCCGCAAGACATATACTCACATGTGTGCGTTCCGCGAGTTGGCCTTCCATGCTGCCAGGCCCACATCTCCTATGACGGGTATCAACCTGCCGTCAGTGATGCCCGGGAGGATGATCTGGCCGCGCTGCAAGACATCGAGCTGTGCCGTCCAACTCACCCTAACCCGAAAGAGACCGCGTTGTTTGCTAGCATCTTAGCGACTAGATCCCTCGGTACATCCAGCTTCTTCGTCGGTCGGACAATCATGAAATAGTTCAGTGTCGCGTTGACGGCGTCACCTAGTCCCGGTACGATACCTGGCACATCAGCACGGCTACACGATCCCGCGTGCATCACCAGCTCACCGATGAAGAACGTATACCCCACTCTGAAACCACACAGGCTCATCCCTTCGTCAAGCCGATGCGCCCTCTTCCGAATCTTCTTCAACACCCGTGCGTCGCGCTTGGACAGCCCATCCGGAACCTTGCGCTGATGGTCAGGCTCGCCCTCCGACGACGGGGACGGAGACCGGGGGCAAACTCACCTTGACCTTCTTCGTCTTGCCTGTGCGCTCGTCCGTGACTGTCTCGTAGTGTGGGTCCTCGGGCGCGTACTGCTGCATATGCTTCTTCATGACGGTCTGGGAATCAGCTCGATAGGTTCAGACGGTTGGGTGGGCGTACCATGACCGCCTTCTGCGCGATGAACGCCATCTTGTGGTGATTTGAAGCTGGGTGCGGACGGGAAGGGTCGGGGCGATGTGTCTACCAACCAGATGAGGAGGTGATTACGGAGCTGCCGGGGGATTTGGGCTGGTCTTGGAAGGACAAGAGATGAGAGGGAGCGAGTTGTGGGATGCACAGGCAAAAACAAAGACAATGCTGGCCACGGACAAGTGACTGACAGACGTTTCAGCTTATATTCGGCCCTGACGTCAGAAGCCGATCCCTCATTCAGCGCCCAAGGGCTTGGCTGCAATTTTCGACCAGTTTGCCACTCGACACGTGGTTGTCACCAGTGGCGATACACCCCTCTCACCGCAGCACCGCCTCCATACTTGCCAGAACATCCCAGACTCCCTCTGGACTGGTCCGGATGCTTTCGCTGTAGGGGAGATATACATCCGTCCCGGTAGTTCACGGAGACTCGCAAGCCGCGCGGGGCTCGTTGCCACCCACGGCAAAGCCTGCCTCTCCGTCACGGCTGCATCACGCCAACAGCCATGGGCGCTGCGACCAAAACGCATCGCCTATGATATCCTCATGCAACACGACCACCTCTCCCGTCATCCCCTCGTACGCCTTGATCTTCTTCTGCCGTCTCTGTGCCGACTCGGGTGTCCCGCCATTGGACTGCATGCCGACCACCTCTGTCTCGACCAGTCGTAATGCCGCGTTCGGATCTTGGCGGATGAGCGTACTGCCTTTACGGAACATCGGCGGGATGTTGTTATAATTGATGCCGAACGTCGAGAAGAGCAGCTCGTTCTTGTCCTTCGAGTCTGTACCCTGCGCGTCAGATCCGTGTACCCAAATGCGACACCCACCTGCAGCTTCCTGTTCGCTTCTGTTGTAGTCATACCGCTGTGAACGAGCGCCCAGAAACTCGTATTCTGCAAATTGTTGATGTGCGCTGTGGGTCAGCGGACATGCAAAAGTCGCCACACAATATCCACCGCCCCCATGTTACCGGCTTCATTCGCAACTCACTGTCCGCTTGTCTCCACCCGAAGTAGTCTCGCACCTCCTTGACGCCCGGATACGAGACGACGCGGCTGTCAAAGCTCGGGGGGTACTTCATCGGCAGGTCAGGGAAGTACCGGCTCCAGTGGAAGACATAGGATGATGTGAAGATGGAGACTATCGTCGAGTTGATCTTGCTGCCGGGTCAACACCACACCTCGTACATCGGGTGAATCGGGCCACGCACCTCCGCCGGCGGTTGTACAGCTGCGATGCCCGCCGTATCAGAAAGCTATCTGTCAGTTTAGCTCGGCCTCGAAGGTCCTCGATCCGCCTCCGAGCACGAAAGCAGACCCACCTGTACTCGTCGCTCTCCCCGAACGCCAATACCACGTCGCCCAGCTCGTCCATGACGCTCTGGGCGGCTCGGTCCATGAGGCGCAATGCGCGTACGTCGTTGGGCTTTTCGAACGCGTGCACGTCGGAGAATCTGACATGAGATGCGTGGTCATTTTCGATCGTGCCAGCAGTGGATCTCGACGCACTTGTGGAAGCCACGACCGTCTATCCGGACGACGGCGAAGGTGTTGGGCATGAGCGGGTCCGGGAGCTCAAAGTTGCGGACATATTCGAAGCGCGACTTGGCCATGATGCCGGGCGGAGTGCTTCCGTGAGCTCCCCGGTATATCTATCGAGAGTGACAGTAAGGTGGCCCAGGGCGCGCCGATTGCGATCCTTCAAGTTGTCGTCTTCGCTGCGAACAAGTGGAAGAATCCGGCCATGAGTCAACCGAGACAATACACCCCGGCCAAAACATTGGCGGCGACCGCCGATTTGCAGCCGACGCCGAACGGGATTTCGCTGCCATCCATGAATTCCACTCGGTGCTCCTCTGCACATCCAACACTTTACACGACCAAAGGACACAGCATCACCCCCCCCCCAACATGTCCACCTCGCGAGCAAGCACATCATTATCCGCCATCCGGTCTCTTCCCCGAGCCGCCAAATCGTCAGCGCCCTCTTTTTCCTCATCGCGCCGAAACCTCTCCTCTAGCCCGAGCACGAGCGAAACATACTTCAACCCCTGGCGCGGCAAATCGCACCTCAAGAAGCCCATCACCATTCCCAACCCTTTGCCGGCACTGTATCCTCAACGCGTGCTCCTCTCGGACGGATCGACATTCACGTCGTACACGACCGCGCCGACGCCGGCGATCCTGCGGCTAACGCGAGACGTGACGAACAACCCGCTCTGGGCGCCGGGGACCGAGACGCGTGGGGCGATCGACGAGGAGGGCCGGGTGGGCAAGTTCAAGCGCCGTTTCGAGGGGATGGACTTTGGCTCGGGATCTGGTTCTACTGCTGGTGGAGCCGAGGGCGCGGTGCTGGATGGCGAGGGCGTCGTGGTGGATGATCTGAGCTGGATGAGCGAGGGCGGAAGGGAGGAGGCTGCGCCGCCGCCCAAGGTGTTCAAGAAGGGGGCGCCGACCAAGGGCAAGAGGAAGTAGGCGGGCTAGGTGATGCGCGGAGAGACGAGGGACGAAGGAATCCTGTTGGGACACAGTGTGGCATGTTTGCATGGCGATGTATATCACTCTCACCTGCCCATGGCCGTCCTCGACTGTGACTGAGGGCCAAAAATCGTGCGTGCAGCCTCGAGATTGAGCAGCCGACGAGCCGGCTGGACGGCCCGCCGTTACAAAGTTCGGAAACAGACATCCATGATGGCGACCGCAGGGCTTGGTGTGAGCACGACAGTAACGAGTCCCTCATGCCACCCACGTAAACTCCGCCCTGTCGTATGCAGAAGTATCCATGCGTTGTCTATGGTAAAGCAGCCCAGCTAAAGCCCAAGCAAAAAGCCCATTTGTTCAGTGCAAAGTGCACTGGTTTCATCGTCCACCTTGATCCACCACCTGCCCCATTCGCGGTTCACCCCGGACATCCGCGGCTCGCCTCTCAGCCTACCAATGTCCAAATTGTCATCCCGCCTCCGGGCAGCTCATACACCCGGAATATTTCGGTGATGCTTGATCTCGATCGCCTCCTCCGAGTATGACCTCGGCTGCATGGGCTCCCAAATGGGGTCGACGTCTGGTCCGTCGAGGTCTCCTGCGCCGTCCCAGCCCCAACACCACACTGCGAATCAGTCACCGCACCACACTAGTAAATGGAGAAAGGCCGAGGGCGCCGCACGTACCCGACTCGGGACCCGTTTGGAACGTCATCTCCTGGTACTCCTCCTCGGTGAACAGGCGGTCGTGCGGGCCGTACCAACTTCGGTCCTGAGGATCGGTGTGCGGGTCATCCGGCAGTCCTCCTATGCGCTTGTAGCCCCGGATCGCCGTCAAGTTCCGCCTCTCGGGGTGGATGATGTCGTAAACTTTCTGCCATGTCAGTCTGTGCATACGCCATGCATCGGGCGATGGGGCCTACCTTGTCGTACGCGAGTTTGACACGCGGTACCATGATGATTCGGCCATACCCAGCATTCCAGTAGTCGTCTGCGGTGAGCGTCCGTGCGGTGTAGGGATTGGCAAAACTTACTGCAGATGAGGGAACACTCCGAGGCGGAGCACTCGCCCTCGGGCAGCCGGGCCATGCGGAACTTGACGTGCGGGAGGTCGTAGAATGGCGCCGGGTCCAGCACAGCGATACCGTTCCAGCAAGATTGGACTGCGTGTGAGTATTGCGAGACATATTCGAATTTGACGCTTCGGCTAACTCACCTTGGATGGGAAGATGGCGCTGGAAGCGGTGGTTCGACTCGGTGTGGTGGAAGACCTGCTCGAACGGAGCGTTCTCCAGCGCAGTACCGTTGATGTCACGGGCTACCCAGTTGTCGTAGAAGACCGGCGCGCCCTGGATGTAAGCGTCCGCCAAAACGGTCCGCCAAAGGCGTCACTCACGATGTCGTCGTGGTACATGTAATCCGCAGCGCAGGTGATTCCCGCATTCTGCTTCCTCGACTGCCAGATCAACTCGAGCAGATCGTCCACACACGGCAAGATATCGTTCATGAAGACGATCGAGTCGAACACCTCATTGGCGTTGTCACGCAGCTCATGGAGCGGGACCATGGCAGCGTTTCGGACCTCGGCGAGGTACTCGATACGGTGGTTGAACTGACCCCTCGTTCGCATCGACGTGCTGATGATGACGCGCAGGCCGGCCGTGCGCGCAAGGGCATCAAAGATACGCAGTAGCGCCTTCGTCTGGTCGTTCGATCCGTTCTCGTAGATTGACACGAAGCAGTTCTGGTACCCAAGGACCGCGGCCGTACGGAGGAGCGTGGCAAACAGGTCGGGGATGACGTCGAACGAGTTGTACAGATTGATAGCGAAGAAGTACTTGTGCTGCTGGGCCTGCAAGTCGCGCCTGATGTTCTCGCGACGGCGATCCTCTCCGCTGCCGAGCGTGAGCTGCTGGGCGTCCTTGCCCCCGCCGAGCAGGCGGGCAAGGAACGATCCGGACGTGTGCCACGGCTTGCGGTGCCCGATCAGGGGCGCGTAACGCTCGTGCACTTGCTCCTTGTACAGCTCCTGCGGTCGCCGTGTGCACTCTCTGGTGTGGTGCGCGGAGATTGTGCCGAGGAGCTCGAGAATGTGCAGCCGCTGCGATAAGGACGGCAGGGTGATTTGGCTGCGGGTCAGGCGGGACGATCCGGATCCGGGTCGTAGTTTGGCGGCGCCGGATCCTCGCCAGTTCTGCGCCTCATCCTAGGGTCAGCGTGAGCGTCTGAGATGCTCGTCGGCGCGGCTCACCTCGCTGCTTCCACGCCGCAACAGCTGAACGTTAGCGCATAATCATGACGGGATCAGGCGGACGTACCGTCGCCACGAGCAGTCCGACTAGTATACCGACCAGCAGTGAGCCTGCTGAAGGCAGTTTCCGGCCAAAGGCGATGGACAGCGGCTTGACCATGACGCTACGTCCAGGAAGCGGAGGAGGGGATGGGAAAAAGGTTCGGGTCAGGTCGCCTCGAGCGACTCTCGAGCTCGAACTGATTCAGAGCGATCGTCAGACGCGTCGCGGCCAGTCGCGGGAGGCTTGGGGGTCGGGCGTTGAGTGGGCTGCTGAGATGCAAGGATGCGAGATCGAGAGGGAGATGTACAGGTCGGTGGTCGTCTGCAAATCCCATGGCGCGAGACGATCGTCTAGGGGGAAAGGGTGCGTGCAAGCCCAGGCGGGGCGCGTCGAGCTGTCAGCGGGATCAAATTCACGTGGCGGATCACATCCAAGGGCCCTGCCGCCTACGACGATCCAACGCCATCTTATGACTAAGTTCGACGTGTACTTGATCCAGATGAGGAAAGTTGCGATTTCGGGCGTCTGCTGATCTCCGGATCCGAGCTCAGCCAGGATGATATACCCATGCAATATCGTTTGCATTCCGACTCACACGTGTCCAGGTCATCTCGGATCCGGTCCCAATGACTATAAAATGAATGTCCCGATGACTGGGCGCGCAGTGCATAACATGGCTGGTCTTGATGCAAGACGCATACATTTCTCAGTGAGACCGCGACCCTTAACCAACATAGACGCGCAGACGGCTGGACATACTTAGGACGAAATGAGACGATCTGCGAAGAGCAACGCTGCCTCGGGCACAACCACGCCCACGCCGGCCAAAGTCGAAGCCGCCGCGGAGCAATCTCGTTTTCACGCAGCCACGATAGATGCAGACGGGACCGAGATTGACCTGCACAACGTGGACCTCATGGTGGGAGGGCAAGAGCTGCTAGTCGGTGCGCGGGTCCTTCTGGAGGAAGGGGTAAAGTACGGGATGATCGGGCGGTTAGTATTTCGTGTGCTTTCGGGCTGTGGACTGATGCCGCAGGAATGGGTCTGGCAAGTCTAGTGAGCAGCCCTCACCCATGTGTGGGTTGAAGTTGACGAACTAGCGCTGCTCAAGGCTCTGGCCGAGCGGTTGATCCCTGGTATACCGCGCAATGTACGGATCACAATCGTTTCGCAGCTGAACGACGCGGGAGCGCGCGGTCAGGACCAGCCGGAGAGTGAGACCGGTTCGGGACAAAAAGACAAGACAGCACTGCAATTCGTCCTTGACGGGCATGTGGAGCGAAGTCGGCTAGTGCGCGAGAAGACACGTAAGTCACGCTGTGCTGCGACATCTGAACCAGGGACTGACCGGCGACAGTGCTGGAGAAAGCGCTGGACGGCTCAGATAATCGCTCCGCAGCGGAGGTATATTACGGTCTCCTGTTAGAGCGGACACGACTGCAGCTGGAGGAAGCGCGATTGACCGCTCTGCGGCGATCTGGTGCAAGGGGATGGGACGCAAGAGCAGAGGAGATCGAGGCGGAGAAGCGGGTGAAGGATGTTGAAGAGCAGTGAGTAGGCTCTTCTTGTATAGGTCGCATCATGGAGTCATCATTGACGGCCAGACTTGCAGGCTCGCGGAAAGGGCGATCTGCCGATACATGGGCTGCTGAAGCCGCGGAGATGCTCGCAGAGGTGGATCTCGACCTCGACGTGGTGCGTCGGAATTTCGCCGAACCCTGCGGGTGATAGCCTCCCGCTGACAAAGAGCTCGATTCGGCTGAGATGGAGAAGAAGGCGACTGAGATTCTACTGCGTCTAGGCTTCTCACAGGAGATGATCGACGGAACGATGTCAAACCTTTCCGGCGGTTGGAAGTCGCGGTGCCGGCTGGCAATCGCCCTGATCGTGCCGAGCGATGTGTTGCTGTTGGACGAGCCATCCAACTTTCTCGTGAGCTGAAAGGCGTAAATGGAACCAAGAAGGGCACCAGACTGACGTGTAGGACCTCGAAGCCATCATCTGGCTGCAGCACCACCTTAAATCCTTGCCCCAGACCGTGGTCATCACATCGCACGACCAAGCGCTGTTGGACGCCGTTGCAGAGGAAACGATTGCTTTGCGGCATAAGGGGCTGAAGTACTTCCCTGGTCCGCCGAGCGAGATGTTTGATGCGGAGGAGAAGGAGCGACTGGGGAAGATGAAGCAGCAGGCGGCTCTGGACAAGAAGAAGGAGCATGCACGTGCTGCCGAGCTCAAGTCAAAGTGCCAAGGGCTGATGTCAGATCGAGGCCAGCATAGCTGAGGGAGTCAGGTCAGCCAAGAAGACCGGCGACGACAACAGGTGAGCTCGAGACCGCCGCGCGCTTCTGGTCGACTTTGGACATCACTCACGGTCAGGCTGAGGATGGCGAAATCACGTACAAAGAAGCTCAACGACCGCTGGGGCGCCGAGACGTCCGCGAAAGGCACTCGCTTCAAGCTCAATCGCGATCTGGGGGGGTATCACGATACCAAGCGGGATGCCATCGAGATTGAGGCGCCCGAGGCAGAGACCAAAATCAAGCTTCCGGCGGCTGCGGAGCTGCGCGTCGCGGGCGATCTTGTCCATCTTGAGCACGTCTCTTTGGGGTATAAGAAGGGGCAGACCGTAGTCGAAGGTGTGAATTTGACACTGGGGTACGGCGATCGCGTCGCGCTTGTCGGCAAGGTGAATTCACTCATGAGCCTGGGCCGTGCCTCGAGCTTAAGGACAGAACGGCAGGGGAAAGTCGACCATCGTCAAGGCGATCAGGGGGTTCCTGGAACCGCACAAAGGAAAGATGACCACGCATTCGGGACTGAAGATCGGATACTTTGACCAGGTGAGCGTCCCGGTGCTGTCGAGCACAGCCTCCAGCTGCCTCCGCATCGACTGATCGCCAGGACTCGGTACAAGCGCTGGACGCACTGAGCGCCCTGACGCCGGTACAGGCCTTTGTGCAGCACTTTGGGGGGACGGGCGTGTCGACGCCGACGGAGCTGCAGGCTAGGACATGTCTGGCGAAGATGGGACTGACGGGCAAGACACCAGGTCATACCCTGATCGGCGGGCTGTCAGGCGGACAAAAGGTACCGTCATCTCGCACATCCCAGCCGCATCAATGTTCTGACAAGCAGGTCCGCCTCGCCCTCGCCCTTTTGTTCTATGATCCGCCCAACTTGCTGTACGCCCCCAACGTCCTGTATCCTTGCGTTGCGCTGACGATAGTATTCTCGATGAAGTGACCACACATCTGGATGCATCCATGATACGTGCCCTTGGGGAGGCTCTTCAGTCGTGGAAAGGGAGTCTCTTGCTCGTCACGCACGACCGGTGAGTATCGGCCATCGACCGACTCCGACCTCGCCGGGTGTATGCAACAAAACCGGAACCGCCGGCTGATAAGCAGCTTCTTCTGCAACACCGTTATGACCGCTCCATCAGCCGATACGGACGGAGCCGAGGCCTCGGGCAGAGGCTTATCAACAACGTCTCGCGTGTACCTCGTCAGGAAGGCTGGCTTGAAGCTCCTGAAGGATGGTATGGGCGAGTACGAGACCATGCTGCGGAATAGATTGAGAAAGCAAGGCCTGACGGACGCGTCATGAGGAAGGGGCGTATTTGCGTGCGGAGGTTCGGCAGGAATGCAGCACACTGATAACGAAGCGACAGTCGACCGTGAACCATATGGGCTGCATCGGCTGCATCGACGACCTCTCGCTCGAAGGACCGTGGAGCCGAGTGACGCGAGAGGGCATCAGCGGCCATGCATCGCCAAGTCGTTGCGAGTTGCTATCAACTCACTCGACGGCACCACATGGGCTGGCGCTCAAAGGCCGTCTATATCCGGTCAAAGTTGCGCTAGTGCAAGGCTGCGCGTGGCGCGACTTGACACCTCATGGGCTGTTTTTAGAATGTCTGGCCAAGCCAATGAAATTCGTCAGATCCACTTGATCGTCGTTCCACACACCGCGGACGATCCGCGTACGAGCCCTCCAGCATGTGGGCGCAGGGGCTTGAGGACAAGCTCCATTCCTACAGGATAAGTTCGCCCGGCATAAGCGGAGACCAGCCCCTGTAGACGGTGACTCCGGATGTGAAAGCTCAGGTGCCGTGAGCGGCACCGAGTACTAGTCTGCTTTTACACTCATTGTTCGCCGAGTGCGTGTGATGCTCCGACCGGTGTTTGTGCCGGCGTCCACACAGGGAAGGCAATGAACTCCACATGGTGCACATCACTACTCATGGCTTTATCGCCGCCGGGACCGATGGCCTGTCGCTGCTAATAGCTCTCGAAAGGCTTGGCACGCCATAGACGTCGTCGAGCGACCTGCGACCCACATGCAACACGCGGTCGGTTCGGTTGAGGCGCTCGCATCCATCGAGTCAGCTGCCTCCAAGCAGCGGGGCGGCTGAGCCTCATGCCCGCCCTGAGTCGTTATGGCGCGAGATAAGCTCGATATGTTATCAGCTGAGGAGGACGTCGCGTGCTTATCCGCCGGATGAATGGTGGACGAAGCAGATGGGTATCGGAGGAGCGATTGGACCGGGGGAGTGCTTGGCGAATGGATAAAAGGTCGCGTGAGCTCTGGACGACGACCCCGCGAACCCCCTTTAGTCTCGGCGACAAACCCCTGGTCTGAGTGGCCGGGCAGTGGTTGGGATCTTTGTCTCTTTGATCAACGCACCACACAGAAGTCGGTCACAACATGGGCAAAGAGTCGGACATTATGGCGGCGCCGGAGCTGCGAGCCGATGACGGCCTGCAGATCTCGCCGGCGGCGGAGAACAAGGAGGCGGTAAGTCGCACCGCCAGCATGCTCAGGTTGCCCGGCTCATGTCATAGTACTACGACAGCGAGAAGGACATCTATGTCACTGGCACAACGGATATCTCGGAGGAGGTGCACGTGAAGAAGGACCTGGGCGTCACCGGCAAGGACCTGCTGAAAGCCGAGGAGCACCTCGACTCGATGACCCTGGAGCGAACCGTCAAGGTGCGCCCCGGCATGCTGCGTCGGCGAGTTCAGCTCACACGCAGATTGTGGAACAGATCCTCGAGCTGCACGAGCACGACCAGAACTTCCCCCAGACGGTCCTCGAGCGCATCAATGAGTTCCTCAACAACAAGGACACCATCCTCGAGAGCCCACACAAGCACGAGGAGATCATTCACGAGATGAGGCTTGAGGCGTTGCTCGTCACCGAGAATTCGCCATATGCCGAGGTCCGAGCCGTTGTCGAGGTCACCGATGACCCGGACATGCCGAGCTTCACATTCCGAACGTGGTTCATCGGAATCATTTTCTGCGGTATCGGCGCTGTGATCAACCAGCTGTTCGTCCTCCGTCAGCCGCCCATCACGATCACGTCCGAGGTCGCCCAGCTCTTGGCCTGTGAGTGTGGCGCTGGTACCGCTTGCTAGGGTTCCCACTTAGACCAGTCCCTGCCGGAAAGTTCTGCGACACCGTACTCCCCGACTGGGGCATCACGATCCGCGGCAAGGTGAGCGATAGTGAATGTCGAGAGGTTCCAGCTCATCGCAGCGCCACTCGATCAACCCGGGCAAATTCAACAAGAAGGAGCATATGCTCATCACTATCATGGCGACCGTTGCGTTCAACACCCCATACACCACCGATATCATCGTCTCGCAATACCTGCCCCAGTACTTCAACCAGTCGTACGCAGCCGGATTCGGCTACCAGATCCTCACGACGATCAGCACCAACTTTTGCGGTTACGGTATCGCCGGTCTGGTCCGTCGATTCCTGGTGTACCCGTCGTACTGTGTCTGGCCCGCCTCGCTCGTTACGATCGCCCTCAACCGAGCCTTCCACTCCGAGGGACACGACGAGCCCGTCCCCGGTCCGTTCAACCGCATGTACACCTGGTCGCGAATGAAGTTCTTCACAGTCACCTTTGTCGCCATGTTCATCTGGTTCTGGTTCCCCGGATTCATTTTCACCGCCCTGTCGACCTTCAACTGGATCAGCTGGATCGCGCCCAACCACCAAGTGCTCAACAACATCACGGGCTCTGTCAACGGACTGGGTATCAACCCCTGGCCGACCTTCGATTTCAACACCATCTCGAGCTGGATCCAATCGAGCTATAACCCTTTGGTCGTGCCGAGCTTCACGACCTTCAACCTCTGGGGCGGCATGTTCATCGGGTTCCTGTTCACCGTCGGCTTCTACTACACCAACACGTGGAATACCGGGTACCTCCCGATCAACTCGAACCACATCTTCGACAACACCGGCGCGGCTTACGACGTGCAGCAGACGATCGACCACCGTGGTATCCGAGACGAGGCGTGAGTGGCGACAATGTCCCGTCCCATCTTTTCCCCCTCGCTGACCTGCAGCAAGTACCAGGCCTACTCGATGCCGTTCATGACCGCCGGTAACCTCGCTGCCTACTTCTGGTTCTTCGCCAACTACACCGCCACCATCACTTACTCGATCCTCTTCCACCGCAAAGAGATCGGCATGGGTTTCAAGTCCCTGTGGCGAAGTATCAAGTCCCGCGGCAAGCAATCCGACAACGAAGACGACCTCACCGAGGATGTTCACATGAGACTCATGAGGCGATACCCCGAGGTCCCCGAATGGTGGTACCTCATCATTCTCGCCATGGCCATCGTGACGGGAATGGTCGGCATCGGCGCGTGGCAAACTTACACCACCCCGGCGGTCGTCCTGTTCGGTATTGCCATGGCTCTCATTTTCATCATCCCCGTCGGTCTCGTGGCCGCCATCACGGGCATGCAAGTGACTCTCAACGTGCTCGCCGAGCTCATTGGGGCCCAGGTGCGTGTCACGGAAGTGGTCTGGGTGAAGAAAGCGCGCTGACGTTCAGGTGTCGCCAGGTGTAAGTTTTCCTTCCCCCCTCCTTCCCCTCCCCCCCTTCGAGACATTCTCTTCCCCTGACTTTTGCTGAAGATCTCAGAACGCGCTCTCGATGAACTACTTCAAGGCCTACGGCTACATCACCTGCGCTCAGGCGGTGTACTTTACGAACGATCTGAAGCTCGCGCACTACCTCAAGATTCCCCCCAGGCACACTTTCATCGCCCAGGTGGTCGCCACTTTCATTTCCACCTTTGTTTGCACCGGTATCCTCAACTTCCAGCTCAACGGCATCCCAAATGTGTGCACCAAGGCTGCTTCTTTCGGCATGTCTTGCCCGGGCATCAACACGTTCTTCACTGCTGCGTGAGTTGCTTTTGACAGAAGAGACGACATGAGGTGGCAGCCCGGAAGAAGCTGCGGCGATATCGCCGCCTTTCCCTTGGCTGCCCGTCCCCTTCCACTGATAACACTGCATGTATCTGCGCTGACCTGCAGGGTGTTCTGGGGAACGATCGGTCCTCAAAAGCAGTTCGGCGCCAAGGGGCAGTACAAGGCGTTGCTCATCGGTTTCCCCGCCGGAGTCGCCATCTCTCTGGGTATGTTCAGCCCTTGCCTCGGTCCCGCGCCCACGCTGACGCGCAGCCATCTACCTGCTCAAGAAGAAGTTCCCCAAGAGCAAGTTTGTCCGACAGATGCACCCTGTCCTGATCACCTTCGGAGGTCTGTCCGGTGCTCCGTGAGTCTCAGGCCGTCACCGTGCCTCAAACCCCCGTTGACGTCAGGTACAACTTGTCCTACATGACGCCGGCCGTCTACGTCGCCGCGATCTCGTGGCTCTGGCTCAAGAAGAAGCACCTCGCCTTCTGGTCCAAGTACAACTTTGTCCTCGGCGCCTCGTTCACGAGCGGTATCGCCGTCGCGGCCATCATCATCTTCTTCGCGATCCAGATGCCGGGCGTCGAGCTCAACTGGTGGGGCAACACGGTCCAGTACCAGGGCTGCGAGGACACCGCGTGCAGGCGGCTCGAGATCCCTGCGAAGGGATACTTCGGCCCCGACCCGGGCCATTACCCTTAGGCGGTGTAGAGAGGTTACTAGCTGTCATGATAAGCACAGCCAAAATCGCTCCGTGTGGGGTAGTCAATCGTGTTTTATAGTATGCGGTATGCGGTATGCAGTATGTGTGTACAGCGAGCGGATGCATTGATGGATGTTCACAAGTCGTCAGTGTGATTGCATCCTCGCGGCGACGAACCTGACACCCCCGTTACGCGACCGTCAGGCACAGCACGGTGAAACGCCATTCAGGCAATTCGCGCCCATCAGCGTGAAGCGGCTCGTTTCGTTTCGCCAGAACGCAAGGCGTACCAGGGGCGTGTGCTTTACAAGCGAGGCAACCCGAGCGTTGGTGATTGGACTCCTGCGTATGCATAGGATATCGTCCTAGACCTCTTCCGTGCCTCAGTCGGCGAGGCATGCATACTGCCGTTTATTCCGACTTGCCCGTGCCTGCGTTCCGACGCGCCTTGATCGAATAGTTGCGTCACTTTTGCCAAGTCGGCCGCGCGATGTTATGTTGATGCTGTGCCTTGTTTAGATAGGATCCAGGCGTGAGGCCAGAGGTGGGAGGGATCTGTGCGCCACCAGAGCTTTGTTTGGTCCTGAACCTTGAGATCGCTTCAATTGTTATTGCCGCGCCCTTGAGCTAGACGATAAGCTGTTCTTTTCGAGGAAAACTTTCTCAGCCAGCCAGCCACCTTCGGATAGAGTGGGACAGGACAGCATGCGCTGGGCAGAAGGACAGATCGCTGAGAGCGGCGGCGGGAGAGGAAAGAGTCCTTTGAGTACAAAGGGGCCGAAACGCGGAAGCGGGAGACAGAGACAGACGTGGTTGATGGCGCGATGAACGGTCAGGTGCTCAGACGACGAGCTGTGCATCCGAAACACCTTTGATATCCCCTTTGGTATCCCCCTCGCACGCACGCCACCCACCCACAGAC
>JAHXHD010000538.1:0-21204 GCA_019857685.1 Papiliotrema terrestris
GGGTAGCGATGCCTGGGGGTGGGCCGGAGGGGATTGTGTTGGCCGCCTCGGCGGCCAGGCGCTCCTGCAACAGCCTCGTCGAGTCCGGTTCCGGGTCGACCCGAGCGTACGGCGGTGGAGGCGGCTCTTCGTCGTCCTCCACAACCGGTCTTGTCGTAGTCGTCGGCCTCCTAGCGGGCGTGTTCGTTGGACGACTCACGCTGGTGATACCTGAAGGGGATGGCCTCGCAGCCGAGGTTGCTGTCGTGCTAGCCCTGTATAGCGATCCGGGGGAGGGACGATTGTTGGCGGCAGCGGAAGCAGACGTCTGCACTCTCCGCAGACTCTCTGCGTTGGTGGGCCCAAACAGTCTCGATGCCGGCAAGCCCTTCTCTAAGCGGACCGTCCTAAACTCGTCCGCGTAAGCCGGCAACTGTGATCAATCGATACGCCGCGCATGGCGCTGGAAGCAGCTCACCTCCCTCTCCAGCAGCGTGAGCTTGCTGTCGATCTCGTAGCGCGTCCTGCCGCGCGCAAACTTGATGTCGATGTAGCTTCGGAAGACCGCCTTGACGTAGCTGTTTATCAGCTCACCATGCGCCACCTCGGCCGGGCGACATGAGCCGGCTCACTCTGGTGTGGGCCGCCCGCCCACCCGGAGCGCCCAGAGGACGCTCTCGGCAGACAGCATGGGCTGCACCTGGACCTGGCGAGAGCGGCCATAGCCAGGGTATGCGCTGTTCATTTGGCGCTGTTGAGTGGATGGATGTGATGGCGAGGGGTGAATGGAGGGACACTGACACTGCCTTCTGAGTGGTGACGTCTTTCAAAGGAAATGCCCGACCCGTCACGTTCTCGCCGGATACGCATAAAAAATCAGGGCAGCGCCCCCGAGGACCCCTCTTCTCGTACGTGTCAACAAAGAATGACCATACGCGTCGCAGAGCGGCCTCGACAGGATACATCTCAGACGCATCGCTCTAGGATGGCCCGTACAGTATGGATACAGTATCGTACAGTGTCCAAAAAGCTCTATTAAAATAATCCTTACAGGTGTAATGTCCATTGTCCATGTGCAGCCATATCACTGCGCGGGCTCCCTCGTCCCTGTGCGGATCAACGCGTTATCGCATGACGAGCTGGTCCACGTCCATCGTGACGGCCGTCACGGGCGTCGCGGGCTGTACCGTGCCCTTCTTGACACAAGACTGACGATCCGGGGAGACGACATATCCGTCAAAGCACGAGTAAACGGCGCATTTGCCGGACTCGCATCCCGTCGCTCGAGCGTTCGCGATCTCCGAGCAGTCTTGCCTGATTGTCAACGCCATTCGACATTACCCGTGCCGTCGCGACTCACCCTGCGCCGAGCGCCAAACACCCTCCACACGAGTTCAACTCGCTGTCCAGCTCCATGCACTCGAACCCGATCTTGAACCAGTCTGCGAGACTCGACAGGCTGCTCTCGAGCGTCGCAACCGAGTCGGGCGAGACCTCCTCGCCGGTGTACACCGGACAAGCGACGGATCCGCCGGGACAGAGGAACGACGAGTAATCCTTCTTCTTCAACACCTCGGACTTTTTCGCCTTGCGCTGGCCCATCCGCCGCGTCGGTGCACGTTTCGCGGCCGTCTGGACTTTTGTTGCGGGCTTGGCGTTGACAACAGCAGCTTGCGCGTCGGGCACCGTGTCGACCGCGGGCGCGTCATCCTGGATTGGCGAAGCCGCGGCGAGAAGCGGCGAGGCGAGGAGGAAGAAGATGATGAGGTGCGAGATTGTCGGTGGTAGACGGTGCAACATTTTGATCACAACTGACGGCCGTCTGTGTCGTGGATAGCAGGTGAGACAGTCAAAGTGGAGGCCAAGTCGAGGATGTGTTGCGGATTATCGACAATCGACAAGGGAAAGCGAGCAGGGTTTGTGAATGGGGATGAATGTGTGGATGAACAGGTATATGCAAGTATGAATGTTTTGTCCGAGCCGAACAAAACGAGCGGCGGCGGCGTCGATAGGGGTGTCTGATATCGAAACGGGACGTTTGGCGTAAACACGGTGCAGACGCCGAGGGGTGAAGCTTCTCTGTTCCTCTTGTTCTCAGATCCTGTCGGAAAAAGTATCGAGATGTGTCCGAGCGGGACGGGTCGATGCGCGTAGGCTGCGCGGCGAGGACGTGTCCGAGTGGTTCGGGCAAAGGAGGCAGATCAAAAATGACCCGTCCGATGTGCGACGTGTTCGAACAGGTTGCGCCGTGGCTAGTCTCAGAGCAGGGCTCTGCGATACGTCCGAATGCCTCTGCAGTCTGTTGTTGTGCGCGATGTCGGGGAGTGGCGCCGCGTTCTGTCGGATGGGCAGTGGAAAAGGCGCGCCGATTGCTTGGAAAGAGTTCGAACACGCCACGAAAACCGAGATGGTCTGTCGGTTGGGATCGTGTCGGAGTGGCGCCGTTTATAGTGCAGCCGGAGACGCGGGAGCGGGCACACCGTATGCAGGCAGTGAGGCTGGAGCGATGAGAGTAAAGACCGGCAACGAGTGAGGCGATACGTGTCGACGTCGACGAAGCTCAGCAAAGCGATGACGAGCGGGGGGTAGAGTGCGGGAGCGTATGCGAGTTTGACATGATAGACGACATTTGCTGGCAGCGTAGTCGCGGTGCACATTTGCGTGCTCCCCTCGAATCAGCAGCCCAATTCAGCACCTGTCATTGTTCATGCCTCTTTTGGCACTCACGCGCGCAGGCTTAGCGTCTCGACGCGGCAGTGTCCCTCGCCCTGGAAGGCGCACTACTACGCCCAAAGCTGCCGGGGTTTTTCCCATGACGCGTCCAGCCCCCCGGCACCGCAGCGCAGTGCATCCCGCCAGCGGCGGGCAGATGCCCAAACCCTCAGGACAGAGATGGCCGGCGGGTCAGGGCAGCTACGGACCGCCTCCACCGGCTGAGGCTGTCCCGACTGTTCGATCCTTGTGCAGATACCACGGGGTAGACCGCGAGCGGCGGCAAGCGGATTTTGTCGTTGACGTAACCCTAGCCGGCATCATCCGTGCGGCAAAAAGCTTGGCGGGGGTCACCTGCTCGTTCTGGCAGCCCAGCGGCGATGCCCGCGTTCCTCGCCCACCCCCCGGCGTTCTCGGTCATATTGGGTGAGACCTCCGAAGGGTCTATTGTGGACACAGGGTTTTAGAGTTGCCGCCCAAAACAGTCTAGCCCGACGCGTCGGGTGCAATGTTACTCACCCACTCGAGGGTCATCGATGACAACGTGAACAAGCAGAAGATACACTAGGCGATCGAGCGAACCTTGTCGTTGGCGCAGAACCAAGGTCAGACAACGACAATTGGTCGAGGAACATTCCACGTGTACGCTCATCGAAGATCTCGTCCGGGCGCGTCATTGCAGGTTGTAGTAAGTGAGGTCCACGAGGACGCAAGCCGGGTGGCAAGCAAGCAGATCTGACCCTCCATGCTCACGGCCGTCATGGCCGTCACCTTTGCCACGAGATATGGAAGCGGCGCATGGCGCATGGCGCGGACGCACCTCCACCCAGCGTGCTCGTGGCTTACTGGCGCAGGATTGCGTCGCGCGGCGTGTGGCTAGCCAGCGTTCCAAATCTGGCACGCCTTATCGCTTCCCCCTTTGATCCGTCACTGCACGTCGAATCCGCCACTCGTGCAGTGGCGAGCTCGCTGCGCACACTGTCAGCAAGGCCAGGACGATCCGTCGACGAGGTTCTCACGCGCTGTCTGTCCGGATGGCACCGGGGCTCACGCGTTCTGCGACAGTGATGAGCGTCCGTTCCACATTTGGCGCGCCTGATCGCTGATCCATCTGTCCGGCATTATCCAGTGGCGAGTTCGCTACCCAAATCGTGCGCAATACTGAGATGAGTTCCAACGTGAGGTCCGCACGTTATCTGGGCTGTGCTGTGCTGACGGGTCCCCCGTCGGGACCTCGGCCCACTGTGGTGTCACACCTCACTCTCGGAAGTAGGTTACAGGTGGGCGGTCCCACAAGCGTTTCCGCGTCTGCGCTGGAGTCATGATCAAAGGCTCGAAGATCTCATCACATACACCCTCCCAGTCTTGGCCTGAACGTCCAGCACTCTGACCTGTGGAGGCCTTGCGATTGAAGAGACGAAGTTCATGGGTTTGTGGCGATGTGCCCTGTCCAAGTTGAAGAGCGCCTGGCCGACTCAGTATTTCCTCCCGTGTCGTCTGTCCGCTGCTCGTGCCAAACAACCCCCATGCAGCAAGACAAGCAGTCTGGCCGGAGGACCCGTGCACCGAGCGAGCTTGAACCATGCAGATCGTATACAAGTCATAACGGAAGCGCGAGGCCATATTAATCATTACAACCGCTCACCGCTCTTCTCCCTTCCGGTCTCTCTGATCCGCACGGCCACTCACTCCTCCCAGCTCTCGCCGTACCGATACAGCAGCGCCCACGCAACGACAATCACCCCCAGCACCGCCCAACACGTGAGCACACTTTTCGTACCGCCCCTCTCCCTCTCCCGTTGAAAGCTCCTACGAGAATGCTCGTTCCTCCAGCTGAACGCCCACCTAGAACTCCTCATTCCATTCAAGAGAAGCTGCAACAGCGGGCCCACGACCATCCTCGTCCCCCTGTCGATCGCCAGATCCGTCATGCGGTCAAAGCGCGCCTTTGTCCCGCCCGCCAGATCGGCTTTCAGGCCGTCGACCGTATTCCGCATCGTGCGATTATGCTCCAAGGCAACCTTTGTCCATGCGCGCACCGCGTCCTTTTGCTTCATGAGCCCGTCGATCGTCGCCAGCATGCCCTGCAACGTCTTGAGCGCCGCATCGATCCGCGAGCGCAGTACGTCCTGCTGCTTCTGTGCCAGGGCGAGGGTGAGCTCCGTGCGCCGGATTGGGTCCACCCGCTGCATTCCGTCCGGCGCGAGCGAGAGACGCCGGGGCCAGGGTTTGATTCCGTGCGAGTACAGCGGGGGGAGGGGTCCCAAGCTGCCTTTGCGCTTGCTCCCAGGGAGCGTGATCGAACCCTGGCGAGATCCCGTACGCCGCGTCTCTGATCCGCTGGCGGAGTCGTAGGCGCGCAGCGGACCGAGCACGTCGGCCGCCTCGCCCCGGGACGCCTTGGGCTCGGGCCTCTTGGCGTACGCGAGGCGGATGGGAGCAATGTTCGGGAAATGCATGTCCACCTCGGCCGAGATCCTGGCCACGGACGTAAGCTGGTCGATCTGCGCAAAGTAATGCCGGATGTTCTCGTCCACTGCCGCGATATTCGCATTGATCGAGTCGAGGCGCTGCCGCGCTTTCGCCAGTTGTCTAGCATCAGCACCATAACCCGCGACCCATGTAATCGCGACTGACCCCGCGCGCTCGGCGTAAATCTCATCCTCCAGCACGCGCATTCGCTCCCTTGCGTCCCGCTCCAGCTCGGTCTGCCGGTCCCTCTCCGCCTGACGCTCGCGGAACGCCGTCTCCCTCGCCAGGGCAGCCTGCAACGCCCTCAGCTCGGCCTCGCGATCGTGTCCCTTTCCCCCCCCGCTCGACGTCCGATCCACATCCGGGCGGAGGTGCTGATGACTCCTCGGCGCCAGTCGCTGGCCCTTCAGGAACAGCTTACGCAGATGGAACTCCCGTTGCTCGCCCTGTCGGTCGTCTTCCACCCGCTCGCGATCACGCTCGGGTGCGCGCCAGTCCCGCCGAGTCGGCGCGGTGAGGTGATGCCGCCGCATGTCGACGCTCTCTTCGTCTGTCTGAGGCGAGAACGTCTCCGCGCGTTGCTTACGAGCCACAGACCCGAGCTTCTCAAAGGGCGCCTTGAGGGCGTGGCCGATAGCATGCGGGCCCATGGATCCGAGGCTCTGGTGCGTGCGGTGGGTGAGGCGATGATCTCGCGGTTGACGCTTGTGCTCGATCGACGTGCTGCGCGACAGAGGCTCCGTGTCCATCGTCGACGGCGGAGCAGCGAGGGAGACTGTCGAGGCGGAAGTGACATGAGCCTTGCCGACGGACTTGTCCATGCTGCCCGCGACAGAGCTGCCGTGATGGGGGAGCGGCGAAGGCGAGCGCGCTTGCGTGTCACGCGGTTCAGCCAAGGAGGGTGACCGCGCAGACGGAGAGTTGCTCGATCTCGCGCGGAGTTCCTCATAGGTCGGCCGAGGCGGAATGAAGTAGTTGACGACCCCGTCGGCGTCATTGTAGGCCGTGATGTCGTTGATACTGTATCGCCAGTTGCTCGCCGGGGAGGGCCGATCATTGGTCGAAGTCGACGGACGCGGCGCTCTTGAGTTGATCGAGACCGGACTGGAGTGCACCGCGCCAAATTCGTTCGTGGAGGAAGCGAGCTTTCGTTCGCGTTCCCACTTTGCCCGCGCCTCGCTCTGCTCTTCCGTCTTGTGCTTCCATCGGAGCACGGCAAGCGGGTTCATCCGCGGTGGTTCGTCGATCCCGTCATAGATGAACGTGTAGTACGCGCGCAGATGCGACGACGTCTTGTAAGCCGCTCGTTCCGAGTCTGGGTGCGCCGCGACTTGCGTGAGCGCCTTGAATCGGCGTTCTGCTGTCAGCCGCATGCCGATCGCCTCCATGAGCACGACCCACCCTGCGCAAGCTCGGCATCCCGCCTCTCCTGCTCGATCCGTCTCCGTTCGAGGTCCTTTTCTGTATCCTGCGACTCTCGCCGCGTAGGTTTGTCCTTGACGAGCTTATGCCTCGTGTCATCGTTGACAGGTTGCAGCGTGCGCTCCTTCTCCAGCCGGTGTGGCTTGTCCAATACAATGCTGTCCGAGCTCCTCTTCTTCTTGAGATGAAACAGCTGGCTCAGCCGACTCTTCCCCATCCCTGTGTTGCGCTTCTCCTTGACACCGTTGGGGTCCCTGGGCTCCGCGTGGTCCCCATTAGCCGACCCATTGTCATGCCCCGCGGTCATCGTCTCATTTGTCGTCACGGAATGACGATCCTCGTCGATGTGCAACGTCGGCAGATGATGCGTAAAGGGCACATGCCCACCGTCAAACTCCGCTCGGGACCCTGCTCGCGCCCTGCCAGCCGGCTTCCCCGCAATCATCGGCGGCTGTCTCGCCGTCCAGGACGATCTCTCCCGAGTCGGCGCAATCGAGCTAGTAACGCTGAGGGTCCGCTCGCGGCGGGGCGCGACGGTACTAGCCACGCTTGCCGCGCGGTCCCGTCGATCCTTGGCGTCTTGATACAACGCCGGCGGGGCGTGGGCGATGTACGGCTCGTGCTTTGTTTGTTGCCGGGGCGACGTTGGGCGAGACGGTTCCGAGGCGGACGTCAACGATGGCGTTGGGCGCATGGCCGATAACTGCGGCGCTAGAGTTGCCGCACCTCCACCGTGAAGCATGCGCAGCGCGGAGGCGACGTCCGAGTCGGAGAGGAGGTTGTTGATTTGGTCTACGATGAGCGTGGTCGCGGGCAATGGGCCTTGTCACAGAACATGGAGGGCGACGTACCTGCACTGAGAGCAACATCCCCCTTGGTCGCGACCAGGCCCAAGCTCGACGCCAGGCCGTTGATGGGTCTCGCCCTTCCCTTGCCCTTCCGAAGCCGATCGTGATCCCGATCGCTCGCACGCTCAGGGCTCTCTGTCCGTCGCAACCCATCCACCACTCTTCCCGCCCCCGCCTCGGCCGGACTTGCAGCCTCGCCGCGAACCCCGTCCTTGTCCTTGTCACCATCCCTGTCCTTGTCGCCCTTGGCCTTCTTGAAGGACTCGCTGGGTCGCAACATATCCCTTGACCCCCGTCGTCCATCCTTGGGCCTCTTCCGCCTTTCCCGGTCCTTGTCCCGGGGCTGCAGCTGCGGTTGTAGCTGCAGCTGATGCTGCGACCCGCTCGACTCGAACACCTCCTCCACTGTAGGCGACATCAGACTCTTCGACCTCCTGCGACCTTCAGCCGAGTGCGTGCGGTGCACCGCGCCTCGATGGGCGACCAGGGGTTGTGTGGACCCCGCACTCGTGCCCGCCGCACCGAAGGAGAACGAGGACGGTGGATCGAGCGTCGGCCTGTTGTTCGCGGGCCCTCCTGCTGGTGCATGCCCATTCTGGCCATCATGGCCGTCATCATCGTCTGCATCGCTCGACTCGGACGTCTCATAACCCCCCGTGACGATCGATGCGCGTTTCCCCAGCAGACTCCCCGACCTGTCCATGCGCGTCATCAGCCCGCCGCCCTCGGATCTCACCCGCCTATCATGCGACGATCTCCGGGCCAAATGGTCGGGCTGACCGCTGGCCCCACTCGAGAAGCGAGGGACGTCAGCTGAGCGCGGCGAGGTGGCCTCCAGAGGAGGCGTGGACCCAGGCGAGCGAGGACCCGGTGAACGGATGGGCGAAGACGATCGAGCCTTGACGGGGCCTCGTGAGTGGGTGGGCGACTTTGACTCGATGCGCAGGGACGACGGAACTGGGCGGTGGAAGGAAGGGGTGTCAAGGAAGTGCACAGAGGAGACAGAGGCGGAGTGGGAGCGGGTGGGGTTGGTGGACATGGCGTGTGGTGGGCGACCGCTGCCGGCGCTGTGCGCAGCGGGCGATATGTGAGTCAGGGGGCTCAGCGCCGGGTGTAGCTTATCGGCCGTTGTTTGTGCGGGTGGATGTGTCGGTCGATGTGCATGGTCTACGTTGCTCGATTGTATGGTGCTCGCGTGTGAGGGATGTGACGGGTGACAAGGCGAGAGATGAAACAGGAACAAGGCAAAAGGCAATGGCAATAGAACCCATGTATTTGGCGTCATCAGGGCAGCCCAGGCAGAGCATTACCAAGAGCCACACATCTGGTACCGCCCCGCATCACCACACCACCCAGCTGGCAAGCGTCCAAGTCTTGCCTCGACAGTCGACAGACAGCACACGCGTGATAGCACACGATCACTCCAATCTCATGATATCATAACACTCCAGATCCGGTGACTACCTTCATCTATCCTATCTGTCTACACGAGGAGGCCCTAGCCCTACTTACGCCTTCGTCGCCTTTTGACTGATCGTAATCTGACATCAGCGCGCCGCCTCATATCGAATTCCCGCGCCTGTGACCCACCTTGTCACCCAGGGACAGGGCGATACCCTGCGTCTTGGACCGGATGCGCACATGTCCCGTTATGCTTCCATCCTCGCCCTTCTCCAAACTACAGTTCGCCAGCGCATCCTCGCCGAACAGACTCTTGGCGGCGAGGTTGGCACTGAGGAAGTCGCAGTCGCCCGAAAGCGCCGACTCGCCCGTCAAGCACAGCATGTTCGTGTTCTTGATGAGCAAGTCGAGGTATTGTCGCAGGTCCTTGACGCCCGTGTTCACCGCAACCTTGTTCTCCCATTCAAACTCGGTCCAGAACCTGCGCGTCAGCTCGTCCGCCCCACAGCTCACGGTCACTCACGATCGGTACTGAGCCTCGGTGAGGTAGTTTGGCCGGATAAAGTCGAGAATCTCAATATGCAAGTCATTCATGACAATGTTGACACTCGCGTCCGACGCGCCCTGCTTGTCGTACGTGATCGTGCCGAAGATCACGCCCGTCTCGGTCGAGCTGACCTTGATCGTCGCCGTGACATTGTGGAACCCGTGCGGACCAAGCGTGTGCGGTGCCGGGCGCTCGACAAGCTTGAGGTCTCCAAGGCAGGCGATATCGACCGTCAGGTTCTGCAGCGTCTCCGTCGTCTGATTGACAATAAGGATGTCGAGCACGATATCGAATTGCTGGATCGTAACGACCGCTTCGGCGTATACCGCATCTGAAAAGCCGGTCAACTGCGTTATCCTCGACAGCTTCGAGACAAAGTCATCTTGCACGATGCCCGCCCCGGTAGCCCGTCCGACATCCTGGTCGTACTGCCATCAGCTCTTGTCGGAATTGACCACTCACGTCGTCCAGGTCGCCGCCTGCAGACTTCTTTGACAGTTGCCGGAACGAGATCAGGTCATCCGCTTGAACTACGTGCGCCTTGTCCTCCTTCTTCTTCGCCTGCGCCTTCTTCTCCTCCGTCTTCACCATCGTAGAGTACGCCTTCTTGGTATCGCGCAAGAACACATCCGCCATGACGTTGCTGCTTTGTAGCTCCGCTAGCGTCTCGATACAGTTCATGATCCGTTCCTGCGAGTCCTCGTCGATGGGAACAGCCGAGAACTTGGACTGTCCCACACGGATAATCGAAGTCATGATCAATATCGACTCGGCACGGATCGAGTTGATCGCGCCGTCGTCCGACGCCGTCTCGGCATAGCGGAGGACCAGCTTGGTGAGAGTCGCAGCAAGAACGCTTCCGGTGAAGAAGTCGCCGCCGAGCAGGAGCGCCCGTAATGGCGGTTTGGTCGCCGCGCGGACCTTCTCCAGCCTCGCTGCGTCGGCGGCGGACGAGTAGACCGTCTCGGTCGCATAGGTACCATCAGCGAGCACACGCGTAGTCGTGACCGCCTTGGGCTGCTCTGCCGGCTTCTCATTGACATTCTCTTCCGCCGCCTCGGCCTCGTCCAGCAGACGCTGACGTGAGCTGGACATCGTGCATTCGGCGTCACAACTCACCTGCTCTGAAGCAAGAATGGGGATCTCGCCCAACACCTTCCTGATCTCAAACAGCGCCTTCTTGATCTCCGCTCCTCCCTCGCAGTACTCTCCCACAATCCACAGCGCACCTCGGAACACCTTGCCGCTCTTGATATCGCCGAACGTGGAAACGAGCTTCTCGGTGATATGCGCTCGGAGGTGCGGGAACTTTTCCACAACCTCGCGGACGAAAGCGATGACGTCGACCGCAGACGGGTTGTTCGAATCACCCAAAAAGTCCATCAAGACGTACACGACGTTCGCGGCAACCTCCGAGAACTTGATTGCGCACGCGTGGATGGACTGGATGAGCAGTTGGCGGTATTCGAGGTTCTTGTCAAAGTCGGCATCCATCGTGCCCTGCAGCTGCTTCTTGAGGAACAGAACGACATCCTCGACGTTTCGACTCGAGACCATCTCCAGCGCGATACCGATAGCCCGGCGCTTGACCTCCATATCTTGGCTGTTGAGCACTTTGAGGATGTCCATGACCATGCCGTCGAGGACGTTCTCATGCTTGGCGCGAAGGAGGTCGAATCGGTCGAGCACGATAAGCTTGACGTTGTTGTCCGATTCCTTGATGATGAGCTCGGCGAATGCGGCGGCGGCAGCTGGATGTCAGCTCAAGGAGTATCTCGGGACATTTCGACTCACCCTTGACGGCCGCTGGGTTCTGCGTCAACGTGGTCAAGCTCGTTGCGGCCTCGTATTTGACCGCGTTGGACGGGGCGTTGAGCAGCTCTGAGATGCACCTGATCCACTTGGCCTACCAGTCAGCTTCCATCATTGCCAGGAGTAAGTCAACTCACCCGGTGCCCGCCCTCCGTCTTGGCCTCCTTGCGCACCAGCTCGATCACCGCCATCTGCATCAACTCGTCCATGCCGCTGATCTGATCAAAGTTGTTCAGCAAGTATCGCACCGCGGTCGGCTGCGAGATCTGGCACAGCGAGACGAAAGCGTTGCGCTTGCACGTCGAGTCGGATTCCTACTGTCAGCAATGGGCGTGTTCGGGCGCAGTATACGCACCGCGGCCAGGAATGTGTCGAGCAGTTCCGGTGCGTCCGGGATGAGGTGTTCGTGGTCTTGGTAGATGGACAGCGTTGCGAAAACGGCGTTCTTTCGAACGAAGGAGTGTCGATGTTCCTGATCGTGAGCTTTGGCGTGTGAGCAAAGGCCTCGGACGTACCAGACATGATCGGACGGTCGGGACGAGCGGTTCGAGCAGCTCGGACTCCCTGATCTTCTGAAGGAACCGTAATGTTGCTCCACGGATGTACTCGTTGGGGTGTTGCTGCGCGTCAGCTTGTACCCGCCAAAGGTCGACAGCCGTACGAGGTCATTCCTGATAGCATTGCTGCAAGTCAGCTCGGATCATGCACGTCCCACCACCCGCTCACCAGACCAAGATCATCTCCTGCTTGAGCTTGCCCGCGTCGTCCAGCTTCGGGCAAATCCTGGCGTAAGCTCGTTCCCAGGCTTCTCATGGGCGGACTCACTCCCAGTAGAAGTGGAGCATCTTCTTGATCTGCTTATTCCGCGACGGCATGACATATTGGATGATCGGCATGAGCAAGCTCGGCTACGCGTGAGCTCCGTTCGCAGCTCGTGACAGCTCGCAGCATCGCGGACGTACGTGTGACTGGCCGTTCAGCGTGCCGACGATGATCCGCCTCATCGTCTCGAGCTTGACCTCGTCCGAGCCCTTCTGGAGCGCGTTCCGCAGCTCCTGCGACGAGGGCGCATCGACGAGGTCGTCATGGATGATGGTGTAGCATGTCGACGACGGGTTCATGGTGTCGGCGAGGGCGACTTGGAGCCAGACAAATGGGTGTATTCCTTATCGTCTGGATCCTCTGCCTGACGAAGTTGTATGCAACGAGATGAGCCTGTGGGGTACGAGGTATAGGTTGGTCGTGGTATGACGGGCGGTCAGTCGCGTTGGACGTGGACGTGGTTGTCCTGGGAGCCAAGTTGAGCCGGTGCCACTCTGCGGGGAATCCCGGAGTTAGCTCCCCTTCGCGCTTGCTCGTCCGCCCTTCCCCGGCCACGCCGGTCTATACCTCTTGCACCTTTCATACCCTGCATACACCTCACCTTTACCTTGTTCCCTCGTCTCTCGCATCTCCCGAAGGACGGCACTCGACTCGCCGCCTCGACTTCCCTCGACTCCGCAGAAAGAAATCTAGGTTGATCCGTCGAAAATGGCTACCCCAACTCGAAATGTTAGTTCCGACTTTTCAACCTGGCACCTGCTGTCGTATTCGGCCAAGCATGCATTGCGGATGAACACATTGTGCGAGTAGAATCTGATGGCCAGGTTATCAGGTGGAGCGCGTTGATCTTTGGTGTCACCTATGGACTGGTCCACCAGGGAACATTGCAGGCTAAATACGACGAGGACAAGGTCTGTTGTTCCCGTATATCCCATGTTGTCCTTTCAACTGACATAGTCTACTCGCTTTCTGGTCTGCCCTTCCCTCCATGTACTCGCACAATCAATCCACACCTCGCCCCACTCTCACATGCCAAACGGCTATTCGTTCTGAAACTCCTCGCTACGTGGCACAACAGGTCGCGCGACAAACCGCTCACCGGGCACACCTCGTGGAGAAGGCCAAGGCAGCTTACGCGGCGAAGAAGGCTGGAGAGAAGTCTGGTGCATCCGCGCGTGAGTATTGCTCGTTCATTGGGATCGGCCCGGATGTGCGAGGCTTGACCGATGCGTGTACGGGGGTGCGAGTGGATCCAGGCTGAGGGCTGAGGGCTGTGGGAAGGCGGAGGAGGAAACATGGAGCCATACCATGTCACCAGATGAGTGGTGGTGCCACGCGGGGAAAGGGGGATTCGAGTACGCGACCCATCGAGCATGCGGAGCTGGATGCTCTTGTGCTCCGGCTCCAGTCGAGCCTCCCTGGAGCGTGCAATGGAGTGTCCTCGATGTTGTGTCACCCCCGCTCCGCATGACACACGATGCGGGGCGAAGAAACCTCCTCACCATTCGAACTCCTTTCTGGTGTCGCGATTGCGGCGACCTCAGATGTGGATTCCCGGGTCTGGACGTCCGTAGGCTCCTCGAGGGGATCTCCTGGGCTGGTCACCCTTTTCTGGCGGTATCACTCTTCCATTCTCCTGGCTCCTCCCTGCACACCCCCGGTTCTCCCCATGGCCTGCGCAGGTTTTGGACGGCAGGACCACAGCGAATGCTTACTGCAGTCGTCACCGACCCAGAAGACCCGAAGTTCGACCTGGAGAAGCTGGTCGAGTCGTGGACCAAATCATCATAATCATAGAGAAAGCGCAGGTGTATACGGTATCATGCATTTCTCGGGATAGCTATTGGCATGGTTCTGCACTGGTCCCGCTGTCGACGCACACATGAGAGGGTTCGCCGACATCGTCCGTGTGAGGAAGGAGCGCGATGACCATAAGTTACCAGTGGAGATGGCGGGCGGCGGACGCCGCCGAACTGAACATTGCGTCGAGAGACGCGTCTGGACGAGAAATACCGTCCACTTCACCTCTGCTCGTATCATTCTATACCTTCATACACCCGGCCGCTGTCCTATCTAGCCTCCACAGACGCGATCTCTTCGCTGGCGAATAGCAAACGGACGCTACCGCTTCAATATGGCATCCGCGGAGCCCATAGTCGTCGAGGATGAGGACAACACGGCGACCGAGTCGCAGGTGATCAACGAGGTGAGTCCCGCCCAACCTTGCAGGCGCAACGCAGCTGAGATGCAGGAGTACAAGATTTGGAAGAAGAAGTACGGCTCGCGATTCTTGGTCTCCGCTCTATGCTAACATCAGCACGCCCTTCCTGTACGACACAGTTATTACCCACGCCCTGACCTGGCCGTCTTTGACCTGTCAATGGCTGCCCGATGAGCAGACGTGAGTTGCGCGACTCTTACACCGTGGTCCAGGGACTGCACAGAATCTGATGTCAGGCCAAAAACCACCGAAGATGAGGACTACAGCATCCACCGCCTTCTGCTCGGCACGCACACCTCTGGCCAAGCAAACGACCACCTCATGATTGCCGAGGTGCTCCTGCCCAAAGCCAACGCCGAGTCCGGCAAAGAGATCACGGACATGTACGACGAGGAGAAGCA
This sequence comes from Papiliotrema terrestris, assembly GCA_019857685.1. Lineage (NCBI taxonomy): Eukaryota > Fungi > Basidiomycota > Tremellomycetes > Tremellales > Rhynchogastremaceae > Papiliotrema > Papiliotrema terrestris. The sequence continues at coordinate 14,638 of JAHXHD010000538.1, forward strand.
GGGTGCGTCGATGGCTCCCTGTAGCTGATCCTGAATGGTCCTGGTCATTGGGGAGCTCATGCCAGAGCTCGGCGGATACACTAAGAGTGCAGCCCGGATCCGCGTCACGCAGACGATCAACCACGCAGGAGAGGTCAATCGCGCGCGATATATGCCCCAGAACCCAGATCTGATAGCCACTAAGACGGTGCGCGGCGAGGTGTACGTGTTCGACCGGTCGAAGCACGAGTCGAATGCGCCGAAGAATGGGGGATGTAAGCCGAATATCGTGCTCAAGGGGCAAACGAAGGAGGGGTAAGCACGCCGGATATACCGAGATGCACGGTGCTGACAGTAGTTATGGCTTGTCGTGGAGCAAGACCAAGGAGGGAAACATTCTGAGTGCCAGTGAGGACTCGACAGTTGCGCACTGGTGAGTGTCTGGGGCGGGGGTTCCGCGACGCGTGAAGATGTGGAAGGAAGCTGACCTCAGGGATATCCAAGCGTACAACAAGACAGACCCGTCGTTGAAGCCACTGAGAAAGTATACGGGCCATTCGTCCAACGTTGGCGTGAGTACGGGGATTGTTCTCGCTGCACGGGCTGACAGCAGGACGTCGATTGGCACCCGGAGAATGACTGGATGTTCGGGTCGGTCGGCGATGACAGGAAGCTCATGATGTGAGTCTGGACGGGCCAGGGGCGGTCAATAGCTGACCGGGCAGATGGGACACGCGAGCAGACAACACGGCCAAGCCGGAGATGCAGGTCGAGGCGCACTCGGGCGAGATCAACAGCATTGCCTTTGCGCCAAGCAGCTCGTACCTTCTCCTCACCGGCTCTGCCGATCACGTGAGTGCTACCTGCTCTCTTGACTATACTCCCACCGACCGGTGCTCCCTCCGCTGACGCCAGAGCATCGCACTCTGGGACATCCGAAAGATCAACCTCAAGCTGCACTCCTTTGAGTCACACACTGACGACGTCCTCCAAGTCGCCTGGTCCCCTCACTCCCCTGTCCACTTCGCCTCGGCCGGCGCAGACCGCCGCGTGCACATTTGGAACCTCGCTGCGATCGGAGAAGAGCAGACGCCGGATGATGCCGAGGATGGACCGCCCGAACTGCTCTTCGTCCATGGGGGACACACCGCCCGAGTTAGCGACTTGTCGTGGAGCCCTCTGGCGAAATGGCATATCGCCACGGCTGCGGATGACAACATTTTGCAGGTTTGGGAACCGTCGAGGCATATTCGCGCGGCGGCGGATACGAATGTTAGCGCTATGGAGCTCGAGTAGGGTATATGCATGTGATATATGTCGCGATAGGCCGCAGCGTTGCAGCCACACAGGCTGTTTCTGTACAAAGCTCCTTGCTCCGCTTTGCATTCGGGGCGCCTTTGAAGTTTTCGGACCACAGGCAAGTCTAACCCCACGGGCCGGCAGGACTTCAACTGGCAGAAGGCGCGGTCTCACAGAACAGATCCATGGCAGCGTCCCAGCAGATGGGAGCGTCTTGGCCCGTGATGTCACAGACGAACATGGACGCGTCCGCGAGCGCTCGGTTGTCCTTGATGAAGCAGTCCAGTAGCCTCTGCTTCAGAACAGTGGGGACAGTTGCCCGCAGAGAGGCGACTCGGCTTGAACGATACCAGCGTGGACGAGCACTCGTGCGGTAAGCGCTCACCTGCGACCCGCCACAATATTTCCCTTGACAACGCGGAGCTGTTTCGTTCTTGTGCGAATCTCGCTCCCCCTTCCGGAGAAGGACGGCTGAGGTCTATCGTCGACGGACGATATTTAACGGCAAGCCACATGCTCGCGTTTGGCTCCACGCAGAAATGGGCGTCGACGCGAGGGATATTGTTCACAAAGTCGGTGCCCTGCTGCCACACCTCGTCTTCCTCGCTCCTGACGACAGACACGTCAAGACGCACGCCACGCTTGGTCATGGGGGGAGCGGCCACGCCTCAGGATAAGTGGAACTTTCCACCTCTCATGTCACGCAGCCCATCCTTGGGTTGGCTCGGGGCATACAAGCTGGACTGTTCAGCCAGGTAGACGTGCGCAAGACCCGGGTGCATAGCGCCATCAACCGCACTGGCCAGACCTGACCCAGCACAGTGATCTCCTGGGATACGGGGAGCTAGGGGGATGTCAGGCCGACGTCACGATCTCCGATATCGGCCGAGCCTGTCTCAGGATGTTGACGATCAACGAGCGGTAGTCCCACCCCAGTCCATCAGCCGCCATAGTAGTCAGCGAAGCTTGCTCGTCTCGTCCGGGACGTCCAGGTCCCGTTGCGTTCTGCCATCAGCTCTGCACCTACAGCAGGGCAACACTGTCACTTGCCGGTTTCATGTTCACGTCGAACAGTACGAACGCGCCTCGATCCCCTCTTCGTCTGCAATCGACCCGTATAGGCGCCGTAGCTTCCAGGTATCCTGCTACCAGTTCGCATCGCCGTTGGGCGGTGATGTAAGCGTCATCGGCCTTGTGTTCGGACGGTGTGAGCGTGCGAGAGTTTGCTGTGACAGCCACTACGCCGTTGTATGGTGCAACACCTGCGGTCAGATACAGCCATGCAACGGCCTTGGAAAGGCCAGGTGATGGGGACATGCCGTTGATATGATTGAAGCGTGTGACAACCGGTAAAGACCAGTGGGACTCCTTGTGACCGACAGCCTGAAGGTCAGATCGCGATGCCGAAGTCTCGCGACGCTGAGCCGCACTGCCAGGGACCCACGTCGTAGTCTCCCGGCGGCATGACCGTGATGGTGATCTCCTCTCCACCCAGGAACTCCTCGACCAGGATGCTTTCCGACTCCTCCAGCAAGCCCTTCACAGCCTTGCCCAACTCCTCCGGCGTCTTGACAAGGGTGACTCCGTGACTCCCCCTTCCCCTGATTGGTTTCGCCACAAGTGGTAGGCCCATGTCCACCAATTCGGCGATGTCATCCCCCTTGCCGAACAGCTTGGCCTTGGGGAATGCCTCCGTCAAGCCGTCCTGCTTAGCCAAATACGCGTTGGTCCATTGCTTGTCGTCGAACTTTTCGGTGTTGAACGGGTTCTGCCCCACCAGCTTGACTTCCGGGATCTCCTTTGACAGCTCGACCAGAGCATGCCGCGAATGCAGCACCGTGTTGGCCCAAAGAGCCGTCGCACCGTGGTTGCGGACTGCGGCAAGTATCGTCGACTGCTCATCGCCAAATGACCAATCGAGATCGCGTGTCGGATTGGGGCTCGCAACGGGCGTCACGACATCGACGCCGGCTGCTCGCAGATTGTAGGCCAGATCCGCACTGCTGTCGCTGTAGCCTGCGATGAGACGCCGAACGCAGAGCTCGTCCAGCTTACCTCCGGGTTTCATGGGCTTGCTGACGCCCCCAACAGCGGGCACCGGCGCCGACTGATGCAAGATCGCTACTCTCATTTCGCTCAGAGACCTCTTGAGAGCCATGTCCGATGTGCAGGAGGATCCACAAATGGGTCTTGTTATCCTGCATGCATCGCGTGGTATGCGATCAAGGATGAGTCGAGCGTCGCTCATCTTCGGTGATATGCGGCCGTCAAGTGCGAACCGGCGAAGCCCGCGACTTCTGCGCCTCATGAGCCGAGCGCGTCCGCTTCCTGCCCCGCCGCGCTGACGAGCATCCCCCCGCGTTCAGTTGCTGCTGGGACGGCAAGCGAACACTGAAGCACTGCTGGTAATTCTGCATTCGCTGGGCCTGTCTAGCTTCACATTGTGGTCTCCGTTGAGGTCCAACTGCAGGACAAGATCGCGCACGACCCGGGTGTTCGGATAAATCGGCGAGGACGATGCGGTGGAAACGGACACGACTCGGCCTCATAATCTCAGCGAAGCAGAATGCACTGGGTCTGGGTCAGGCGCAGTCTCGACGTGTTCCAGTCGTTCCTCAAGATCCGGCCTCCTGTCGCCGATGTGACCTCGCTGCGCCGCAGTCCTTGACACCCATCAACCGGCACCGGACGCGCCTGACAAGCCACGGCCCGCCATGGCCCGATGGGCACGGGGCCAGTTTCATCCGGCCCCGGGCGGATCGCTCCGCCTGTTGCAAGCAGAGGTCTGGTGACGGCGCAGCAAGGGCCGAACCAATCCCTGATGCTTGGCCCCGAGTGAGACGAGGTGAGACTCAGGCGGGACCCTCGACGGCTCCGCATGACCGGATGCGGGAGCCCCTCTGTAGTCTATTTTAAGAAGCTCGTCGTAGCTTGGCGCCGTCTCATCGACTCATGATTACGCAGCCCTCCCTCATTGGGGCGGCTGACCCCCCATCGTCTCTGCAGCACGAGCACCAGCGTCCCTTGCGGCCCGTCAGCGACCCGTCCAGCGGGCCGGTGGCAGCGGCGCAACATCTCACCGTGAAGATCCGACCTAGCAGGCAAAGCCTCTGGTCTTGTGCCTCCCCCTTCACGGGTGGCCATTGACCCAGATGATCTACGCGTCTCACGGTCTCATACGGGCCACTATCCGGCCCCGGCGCCGGTGTACCGTCTTTACACCGAGGAGTCCGGGGTCCGACGAGGTCCCATGGTCGCCGGTTAGGTCAGGTGGTGATCTGGCGAGAAAGGCATATAAGGGCGAATGAAGGCCCCACGAATTAGTTGCCCAACCCCGCAAGTTCGCCTGTCATCCGGCCCTGAGCACACGTCCTGAACGCACAAAGCTCGACTTACACAGGCAACATGTCGACCCGAATCGATGACGAGAAGGAGAAGGATATCATCCAGCATGTCGACCACCCCGCAGTGGACCACATCGATGCAGAAGCGGCGAAGCCCAAGTACGCCGCCAACTCGCAGCTCGATGATGCCGCGCGACTCCTGCAGGAGGCTGGCGGACACGTCGAGTACACCAAGGAGGATTCGAGGCGTGTCTTGCGAAAGATCGACATTTTCGTCTGCCTGCCCATGTGCTTGACCTATTTCATCCAGCAGGTCAGTCGCTGCTCGCGGTTCCCAGAGCACCTCGCTGATGTCAGCTCGACAAATCGTCCGTCTCGTACTCGGCCGTCTTCGGCCTCGCCGCCGAGACCGGACTCCACGGCACGCAATACAGCTGGCTCAGCTCGGTGGTGTACTGCGCCCAGCTCGTGTGCCAGCCGCTTTCGTCCTACGCCCTCATCGTCTTCCCCGTCAAGTACTGGGTCATGTTCAACATGATCGCCTGGAGTATCGTCACCATCTGCACCACCGCCGGCCACAACTTCACCACTCTGTTGATCTGCCGACTTCTCCTCGGTGTCTTTGAAGCGACGATCTTGCCCTCGTTCAGTGAGTCTGCGGTCACCACCTGCTAGATGCCTGAATTAACGCCAGTCCTCATCACGCAGATGTGGTGGCTTCGCCGAGAGCAATCCTACCGAACGATCGCCTACCAGATCGCCAACTCGTGTGCGGCCATCTTCGGACCTCTTCTCTCGTACGCCATTGGCAAAGCAACCGAAAACTCGGGCGCGATCAAGCCTTACCAGGGCATCTTCCTCTTCATGGGCTGCGTCTCCCTCGGTATGGTCCCCCTCGTATGGTATCTCCTTCCTAACTCGCCCACCACCGCCAAGTTCCTCCGACACGGCAACGACAGGCTTATCGCCATCGACCGACTGCGAGAGAACAACACCGGTACCAAGTCCTCCAAGTTCAAGTGGGACCAATTCTGGGAGACGTACAAGGACCCCAAGACGTACATCTGGGCGGCTATGTGGTTCTGCACCGCGTGTCCTTCGGGCGGTATTGGAGCCTTTGGCGGTCTGATCACCAAGGTACGTCTCGCGGTGAGGTCGATGCTGTGCTGGTGCTGACTCGCAGGGCTTCGGATTCAGCACGTTCAACACGATTCTCATGCAGATCCCGACAGGCGCTATCGGCATCACCGCCCTCTTGCTTTCCATCTACATCACCAACCGCATCAAGCTGCGATGGCCCGTCATCGCCGTCATTGTCCTCTTCCCCATCGCCGGCGCCGTCGGTCTCACCCAGGTGGACCGACACAAGCCTGGAGGGCTGATGGCGTGCTACTACGTCGCCTACCTCTTCTCCGCCATCCAGCCGCTCTTGATCTCCTGGTGCAACCTAAACGCCGCTGGAACGACCAAGCGGGTCCTCACCTCGGCGACCATGTTCGGCGCGCTCACCGTCGGTAACGTGCGTGCTGCCTTTTGACATTCTACATTCTTGCCCGCGCTGACCTTCAGATCGTCGGACCTCAGGTCTACCTTGCCAAGGAGGCGCCCGTCTACCTGACCGGGCTATACGTCGACATCGGATGCTGGTGTGTCCTCTTCTGCCTCGTCGTTTTCATGGGCCAGTACCTCAGGGTGCTCAACAAGCGACAAGAGGCCAAGCGAGTCGCTCTGGGCATGCCCGCCAACCTCAAGGACATATCCATCATGTCGACCGCCGAGGCCGAGGCATACAAGGCCGAGCTCGATGCCCAGATGCGCGCGGCTGGAGTGGACCTTTCTCACTTCAACGAGCTTGCCTTTGATGACTTGACCGACTTCCAGTGAGTACCGCGAGCAATTGCGCCAATGTCCACTTACGCGCAGCAACCCGAGCTTCATGTACGTC
>JAHXHD010000540.1:0-39843 GCA_019857685.1 Papiliotrema terrestris
CCCTCCCCCCAATCGTCCACCACGTCTGAAAAGCACCAGCTCTGACCACAGGGAACAAGTGCATGTACAAGGGCGAGAACTTCATCACGATGATCGTGGGCGGACCGAACACGCGGGTCGACTACCATATCAACACGACCGAGGAGTGGTTTTACCAGTACCAGGGAGCGATGACGCTCAAGGTGGTCGATGACGGGGTGATGCGAGATATTATCATCGAGGAGGGAGACATGTTCTTGCTGCCTGGTGAGCTGCCATTGCACGTGTACCAGCGTCTGGCCTGGGCCTACTAGGCAGGGGAAGCGGTGGACGGAAGGCAGCTCGAGCCCGGACCATTCGAGCCTTGTTGACGGGGAGGCTGAGCCGTTCAGGCGCGTTGTACATCACTCTGGGCTCCAGGTGGCTCTCACGGTCGACCGGGCGATGAACGACGGACGTGGCGCTGACTTGCAGCCAACACACCTCACTCGCCTCGCCGTGTGAAAGATACAATCGGAGTGGTCATGGAGCTCGTCAGACCAGGAGACGCCATCGGTGAGTCCAGCGTTCATCAGCGCACACCGACCTGCCTGCTCGGATCCGATCATCACCCGCATCGTCGTGTTGCATCTCTGATCTCCAGACAAGATGAGGTGGTATTGCCCCTCGAGCAAGCACTCTCCTTCCGACCTCGTTCTCATCAAGGAGGTGACCTTCCACTGCTCCGACCTCGACACGCAGCTCAAGCCCGTGATCGAGCAGTGGATGAGCGACGAGGAGGGGAGGAGGTGTCCCGAGTGCGGGGAGATCGCGCCGGCCAAGCCCGAGGCGGCATTGTAGCGCCCGTGCCAGGTCGCAGAAGTGACCCAGTAGATTCCACCAGTACAGTATGCAACGCGTCACAGTATCGTGCCCCGATGTCGCTCTGCCATGGCTTTATCTCGTGCCAATTTTGCTGTGCAGCGGATGACGGTTGCATGATGCCGCACAACCCGGCGAGACGATGATGACTAAACTACTAAAAGACCGGATGATGCCCTGCACTGCTACTTCTCCTCCGCAAGCAACTCGCGGCGCAACTCTTCTGGACCATCTTGGAAACGACCGACCGTCTAGTAGCCTGCACGTCAGCTTAATCCTCACCAGCCCTCGTCGCGGCTCACTCCTTCCGAACAAGGTCCAGCTCTTGGCCTTCTTCCCGCACTGCACACACTTCTGCGCCTCGCCGTCCGGGAAGGGGCCGTACTGCTCCTGGTCGAACGGAATACACAGGGACTTGGCACCCGCGCTCGGGGCCTTCGAGTCCTCCGCGACGCCCTTGTTCGCCCTGTGGGTCAGCGCTCGTCTTCCCTCCCTGGGCCACGAGCGACTCACTGCGACTTGGACCTCTCCTTGATCTCGTCCTCGCACGCCTCCTCCTCGCACCACGGGAGAACCAGCGCCTTCTTGGCATCTAGAGTCGGCACGACGTCGTCCCAGTTGCTGATCTTCACGAAGCACGTGTCGAATTTGGCCGTCGCGCGGACGAGCAGCTCCTTCTGGATGTCGTCCAGCACCTGCGTGACGCTCGCGGCGATACCGTCGAGCTTGATCGGGGTCTTGTGGTTGTCGTACCGCCTGACAGAGAGGGTCGACTGGTTGGCGAGGTCCTTCGGGCCCAGCTCGAGACGTAATGGCACACCTCGCATCTCCCAGTCGTTGAACTTCCATCCGGGGGTGTAGCCCTCTCGCAGGTCCGCCTTGGCGCGGATGCCAGCGGCAACGAGCTCCTTCTCGAGCTTGGTGCAAGCGTCGTAGATCGGCTGGTTCTTCTCGGCGGCCTTGGTGAGACCGACGGGGACGATGACGACTTGCTGCAGCGCCACTCGCGGCGGGAGGACGAGACCCTGGTCATCTCCGTGAACCATGACCATGACACCCAGCGTTCGCGTCGAAAGACCCCACGAGTTCTGGTACACGTGCGTCTTGGGGTCCACGTCGCCGTTCGCCTTCTTCTCCGGGTCCTCGACGGTGATGTCGAACATCTTGGAGAAGTTCTGGCCGAGGTGGTGCGACGTTCCACCCTGAATACCCCGTCCCGTGGTGGGGATGAATCCCTCGACGGTGGTGGTGTAGTCTCCTCCGGCGAACTTCTCCTTCTCGGACTTCTTTCCCTTCACGACGGGGACGGCGAGGATGTCGGTGTAGACTCTTCGGTACAGGTCCAGGATGTCAAGCACCTCCTGATCGGCCTCGGCCTTGTTCAAGAAGGCGGTGTGGCCCTCCTGCCACAGGAACTCTCGGGTTCGGAGGAACGGCTGCGGGTTCTTGAACTCCCATCGGACGACAGAGTTCCACTGGTTGAGCTTGAGCGGGAGGTCTCGGTGCGAGTTGATCCACTTGGCATAGTCTATCGTGAGCTCGGGGCTAGTAGCGAGAGTCCTAGCTTACAAGGGTACATGACGGTCTCCGAGGTCGGTCGGATAGCGATTGGCTCCTCGAGATCGGACTTACCGCTGGACGTCAGCTGGCTGAAAGTCATGGGTGAGGCAGCTTACGCTCGGGTAACCCATGCAACCTCCGGAGCGAAACCCTCAATGTGGTCCTTCTCCTTCTCGAGACGCGAGTGCGAGACGAACATCGGGAAGTAACAGTCCTGCACGCCGAGCTTCTTGATCTCGTCGTCGAACCAGTCTACGGTAAGCCACGGTGCTTGGTGTCACATTGTCCTCGACATACTCTGGATCGTCTGCCAGATGGTGTACGACCACGGTCGCAGAATGTAACAACCCGAGATGTCGTAGTAGTCGAGCATCTGTCCCTTGATCAGGACCTAACATCAGCTCCAGTAGTCGCGGCAAAATGGTCAGCTCACATCAGTGTACCATCCCGAGAAGTCCTCCTCCTTCTTGTACTGGATAGCCATCTCGTACAGGTCCTCATCCTTCTTCACCGTCTGCGGCTTAGCCTGACCGACCGGGCTGGCGTCAGCTCCGCCTCATCGTCCTGCATCAACCGAGGCGTCATAACCCTTCACTCACGCGGCGGCCTCCTTCTTCGGCTGCGGGGCGGGCGCGCTCGCCTTGATCTCCTTGAAGTCGACCACCTTCACGCCCTGGCCACCCTCATACAGGCTCTCAAGGTACGACTTGATGTCGCTTCCCTTCAACAGGATCGTCGAGCTCGAGCTCGTCAGGTGCACGGCGTGTTGCTCCGCCGACTCGGCAACTGCCGCGTCGAGGACCAGGTTAAGCGTGGAAGGGATAGGAGTAGGGAGCGGGAGGGGGGAGACATCGTCTTTGCTGCCAGCGGATGGAATGACCTCCTTGATGAGGTCCTCCGAGGCCAGACGGAGCTCCTTGAGCTTGAGATGCGTGCCGAGGGGGCCGGAGGGGGTCTCGGACGACTCGGCCGCGAAGACCAGGACAGGGGTCGGGGCAGCGGATTTGGCGGTCTTCGGTTTGAAGAGGAGCTGCTTCGTGAGCCCGGACCTTAATCGGCGTCTGAAGCACAGCACATGCCCCCCCGGACGTGCTCCGACCGGAACCGCAAAACGGGCGTCCTGGTCCCACCCCTATAAGGAGAGGCAGGAAGACAAGAAGTCACGACCGACGTACCGCCTTCGTCAGAGTGACATCACCCTTCCCAATCTTGGCCAACTCGGCCTTCCAATCTTGCAGCCCAGAGACGGGCGCATGGTGCAAGACCTCGCCGTGCGAGATGGAGAGCTTGGACAACCGGGAAATGATGTCGTTATCGGACACGGCGGACATGGCTGGATACGGCACGCGGTGTTTTGATGATTTGTATCGGACGAGAAAGGCGCTGTGGGTGTGTCTGGTAAGGGAGGAGAGGAGGGATGATGGGCGACAGAGCATGCAAAATGTCGATATCGAGTCGATGCTCAGGTAGAAAGAAGTTGGACAGTCCTTTGGACCTGGCGACTGGTTTCAGAGTTGGTGAGGGGGTGAATGCCACGTCATGGTCGCGGTTTGTACTGAAGGTCACTCCACTGAAACCGCCCTGTTACTAATGAAACTCCTATGCATTGGAGAGATATGTCCCTGGGCAAGAATGAACAGTCGAGTTCACAGGATACCGATGTTGCAGAATCCATGCAAGAGACGTACGAGAAGCAAAACCTGCACCTCATCGCCACCGCGTCCCTTATCACCCCGCCCCCGGATCAGTTGGTTTCGGTCCTCCACCTCTCGTCCAACCGACCGACCGACCGACCTTCTTGCCGCCGCGCCCCCGCTCCTCTCAATTTCCTCATTCATTCATACCCTTCACACAAACATCATGGACGTTGACAACGATCGTCCTGAGCAGGACATCGACATGGATGCCGAAGGTGCGATCGCTGACGACGACGCCCTGATGGTGGAAGACCACCACATATCTGAGGCGGAAGAGCACGAGGGCGACGAGATGTACATCGAAGAGGAACAACACGAGCTCGAAGACGAGATGGAGGCGGAACCGACACCGCCTGTGGAGGGCCACGAGAGAGGCTTCAGCTTCAGCCAGCCCGTACCGACGTCTGCGGCTCACACCGGGTCGGCATCGCCAGCGATCGGCGTCGCGAGTCCTTTCACCCCGGGATCCCTTCAGGCCCTGCCCCTTGAGCCGCAGGGTGCTGGGGCTTCAGGCGCAGGAGCTGGCGCTGAGGGAACGATAGTTGAGGATATGAGCCTGGGACAGGGTCTCATCGCACCGGAGGTGCATGCTGATTTGAGCGCGATTCAGGAGGGACAACAAGAAGCCTTATCCGAGGAACACGCAGAAGACCACGAGATTGAGAACGGAGACGAACAAGACGAACACGAGCATTTCCAAGACGATCACGAGCAGGAACACAGCCAGAGTCAAGAGGAAAGCGAACAGCGCATTGCTGAGAACGCCGAAGCCCAGGTCGAGGAATACGAGGAACACGAAGAGGAGTATCAAGGTGACGAAGAGGAGTACATCGACGGCGAAGAGGGAGAAGAGGGATACATCCACGGTGAAGACGGAGACGAAGGACAGGGCGAGCACGACGAAGAAGACGAAAGTGGGGCCGCAGAACAAGCAACAGCGCAAGGAGGAGCAGAAGGCGCGACCGACGCGGCCGGAACTCCAACGGGAGGCGTCACCGCAGCTGCTGACGTTACGTCTCATACGGGCGTCCCTGCTGGTGCGGACGCCCCAGAACACACGTTCGATCATCCAACAGCTACGGAGGACGCTGCCGACGCCGACAACACAATACAGCAATCGATCGAGGAGGGATACTACGACGAGGACGCCGGCGACGACGACGACGTAGACGGCGATATGGACGACTACCCCCACGATATCCATTCGCTCCCTTCCATCATCATCAATCTCCCGTCGCTTGGCTCCCGTGCACTGTTCAATCCATTACCCGATGACGAGAGTCTACCCGTCTGGTTTTCCGGCAGCGTGGAAGCCCTTGGTGAGGCCAGTCTAGCGAACGTCTGGACGGCGGTCAAAGCCGAGCTGGGCAAGGAGAACCTGGTGCGGAGTGGAGAGATGATCATCACCGAGAAGCAGATGGAGCTGAAGATGGGCGAGGTGAGCTTGGCCTCCCCATCGGAGTGTGAGCTGACGCACAGGACGACGTTAACCTGCAATCTATCACGCTGCTCGAGCTGGCGCAGGTGCATTACGGCTGTGGATTACCGGCCCCGATCCAGCTGTATATCTCGTTTGAGCCTCATCGCTTCATCACCCGCTTCAACGCCATTCAGCAGGAAGTTCAGGCGCAGATGAAAGCGCTGGCGGAAGAGGCAGTGGAGGTTGAGGTGGAATTCGCCGGAGAGATACGAGAGGGCGAGGGCGGCGAGGAAGAGTACTATGGGGGAGATGAGGGTGACCAAGAAGGCGGTGGTGAGGGCGAGATGTGGCAGCAGGGCCCGGAAGGGACTGGCGAGAGTTCAGAGGTCGACACGATGGCGATGAGAGCGGTTGGAGACAGTCAGGAGGAGCGAGAACGAAGGAGAGACGAGTATTTGCGGCAGAAGAGGGAGCGCGCCGAGAATGGTAGGTCTGGAGAAATCATCAGCCCATGTTGAAGGCTAATGAAACAGCGTTAGCAGAGCATGGGTCAAGGGCAGACAAACACGAACGGGTCGAGAGCGATCATCCGCATGCCGATTGGGCACATTCCAGACGTGAGTGGTTGGCGACCCGATACCTAGGGTACAGCGTAGCTAAAAACAGTGATTGAGCCACCTCATACCAGCGGTACCAGGATCATCGCTCCTCCCCGCTCGCCCCGCCCACGCGCCGACGCATCAGCGAACACCCAGGCAGAAGAGTCCACCGAGGCGGGCGCCTCAGTGGCTCTCGATGTGACTGTTCCTCCACCTGCCCCAGGTACGTCTTTCCCTCGGGCAGATCACGGTGGAGCGGTGCTAATCCTTTCAGCTCCACGAGAGGCGGCTCATAACCTGAATGAAAGGAGAGACGATGACGGCGGGTCGCAGGCGGGTGGCGATCAGTATGCCTGTGAGTGGGATAAGATCAAGTCCTGTGGGGCGTGGACGTCGCGCTAATTTCAGACGAAGACAAGGATACGATCGACAACACCGACACTGAGAATGATATGACCGTGACGAAAGAGCATGTCCGCATTCGACGCTTCCCGGCGGAAGACAGCCTGGATGGACAGGGTCTCACGCCTGGCCAGGGCGATCCGCACCGGGCGGAGAATGACTTTGATGTGGACGAGGCGGTCGATTTGTCGCACGACGACACAAACGGAGTCGAGTACGACGGGGACGCCACGGACGAGGTCGTCCCGATCGATGCCCCGGCTGAGACGGTCGCGGTCGCAAGCACGGAACGAGGCCTATTTGATACTACGGCGCCTTCACCATTTTCCACTCCCGGTGTGAGCGTCGAATCAAGTAACCCGCTGGAGACGTCTTCAGTCGTGCCCTCAACGACGAACAGGAGTGGCACGGACGCCGTCACCGGGTATGTTCGATCGGACATCGTGACTCCCGATGCCAAGCTTGCGGTCGTGACTGAGGAAACCATCGACGACGAAGGCTATGTAGAAGGAGAGGACACGTCCGACGAAGTGGACGATGACGCCGCCATCGACAGGGCTGATGCTGTGATCCGGGACGCGGCGGAAGTCGTCGAGAACGCAAGAGAGGCGAGTGTTGGAACCGGGGATGACTCAGCTTTGGATTCAGCGCAGCTTGCGGTCAAAGAGGCTGAGCGGGATTTGGAGGAGGCAAAGCGAGAGCGTGATGCGCTTGAGACTGCCGAGGACGACGCAGCGGCGTATGAAGACGAAGACGAAGACGATGATGAATCGGATGGGATCGACGCGTTTGCCGATGCGGCTGTCGAGCAGGTCGAGCGGGGCGATGAAGGTGAGTCCCGTTCAGTGATTGGTCAGTCGGCGCTGAATGTAGATGCGGATGGCGATGCGATTGACCCGGTTTCACCCGCGGACACGCTCGAGGGCGATTCTGAGATCGTTCCGACAGCCTCGGACGAAGTCGTCGTGACTTCATCCGTTCACGAAACACCTCTTTCGGTCACGGATGTGGGAGAACCCACTACCGCTGAGGCAAACGCCGACGATGACGAAGACAACACCTCCCTCGACCCGTCTAGAGAAACCCTCACAGGCCCAAGCTACCTCTCGCCACGCGCCAAGCGTTCTTACGGGGCTTTCCTCGCGCATGAACAGAACGAAGAGGAGGATCCAGAGCGCGACGATCTGCTTGAACAGGTCGACGGGTACGCGGAGGTCGAGATTGCGACCAAGAAGTCCAGAAGCGAGTGTGAGTATATGATCGGCACAAGCACCACGTGCTGATCCCAGAATTCCCGCCCGCTTCGCTCACCAGGCGTCGCGCTTTGCGCCCTGCCAACCGAGAGTTCTACCCTCCCCTTCTCCGATGATTGTCCCCGCAAATTGAACCGACTACTGACGAAGACGAGCGACTGAGGCGATGACGATCCGATGACGTCCGCATGACGATACGACCGAGCAGGTGAGTGCGCTAATGTGAATGATGGATCTGGTATCTGGGTTTCGTTTGTATATAGCATGCGGAGGGCTGTGAATACGCGTGGAAGGGAGACGAGCGCGACGGTGCGGGCCAGCTGGGTGGGGTGGTGTGGTGTAGGCTATCGAAACGATACAACGCTCGATCTCCTGTCACATGACCACATGCACGTAATGCCCTTTGCTTGTATCTTGCCTGCTCCGGCTTCTCGTTGTCACGCGCAGCATGCATGTTTTCTAGATGATGTAAGGGGAAGAGTTGGTAAGAGCAATGTCCAATCCACATAACCTCGTGAAACGACACGTATAGCACCTTCGTATCCTTCGTGTCCTCATTCTATGCGCCTGTAAATCCCGGAAAGTCGTTCATCCATCGTCGCTATCGTACAGACACCAGCGTTGATAAGCCTTGACAATTCTTCGCGTCTCATCTGCCTGCTACTGCGCGTCTGCTCACGCGGGCTGGGCGTATGTTGGCTCCCATGTCGGGTCGGCGAGGTACGGGCTCCCGTAATCGTAATGCGTATGGGCGCCGTGTGCCTGCAGGTACTCCATCTGCTGTTGCTGCATATAGCTTGGCCCCGCTGGACTGCGCCCGTAGTACGCTGATGAGACGGCCGACGGCGGAGCGAGCGTCGCTGTTTGTGGGAAGGCGGGCGAGTCGACGGGTGAATGCGTAGAGTGGTTCAGAAGCGGGGCGAGGTGAGTCGAGTGGGCGGGATGTGCCGAGAATGGCCGGCCGTCCGTCGACGCCTGCGCGAGGGTCGCCCCGTCCGGGTTGGGCGAGCGGCCGTACTCTGACCCCGAGTACACCTCGGACGGGTACGGCGACAGGTGGGACGGGTGGACGTGCGCGGCGTAAGTGAAGGGCTGGTCGTAGTAGTTCGTATGGCTTGCGGCGAGGGGTGCGAGGCCCGCGGCGTGTCGGTGAGAGTGTGAGTGGGACGCCTTGACGCGTTTGGCTTGTTGGTTTGCGTATGCGATCGCGTTCTCCTTGTCCATCCCTGCCGCGTCGAATGTCCGTTTGGACCCGTCTGAGCCAGCTTCGGGCGAGACGGCCGAGGGCGAAACGGGGACATTGGGCAGGTGGACGATCAGGTCCGTGGCCATCTCGCCTGCGAGGCGGCGCTTCTCCTCTTCCTTGGCGACGAGGTAGACCTCGCGCAAGATGGCGAGACGAGGACGCGAAATGAACGCTGCGGCCTCGGCGGTGGACAGCTCGAGACGCGAGACGGTAATCAGGGAAGATCGGACGATAGCGGACAAGAGGGTAAGACGTTCTGAAACGTCAGCTCGCGATCCTGGTCTGAATCGCAACCCTCTCTCGAAGATACGCGACAAAGATCCGACAGGAGACAAGAAAGTCTATCGCAACCCGACTCACCGGTCTTGCTGAGGTGGTCTGGCTCGCGGTGTCGCACGCCGGCGGGCCACCACGTCGGCTTGAGGTCCTCTCCCTTGTTGTACGGGAACTTCATCTGCTTCTTCGGCTCGATGACCTTGATCCACGCCTTGACGACCAGCTTGCACGTCGCCTGCTGCAGCGCGGCGAACCGCGAGGTGTAGTAGTTCTCGATCGCGTCGGGGGCGAGCGTGAGCGTGTGCATGGGCGGAGCGGGCGTCGACTGACGCGTCGAGTTGGAGGTCGGGTTGGCGTTGGCGGGGAACGTGGACATCATAGAGGTGGCACTGACGGCAGTGGAAGTTGGCGTGGGCAGCATGCTCGCCGTCGAGGAGACGATACCGAACTTCTTGTCCTCGGCCGTGATCGACGCCAGCGTCGCAGCGGACAGAACGCCCTCGGAACCATCTTCGACCAACGTCTTGTCGCCGTCTTCGTCGTCGTTCTCCGCGTCGCCCTCAACCTCGGCCGCGTCGTCCGCCTCGTCCTCCATCACGGGCGCCTCGCCGTTCTCCTCCAGGCGGCGGATGTCCTCCCACCGTCTGCTCATCTCGCCCTTACACCGGCCAGCTTCGCGTTCCAGCTCTTTGCGGTTGAGGACTCCGCCATCCTTGGCGGTCACGGCTCCTTGAAGCAGCTCCGACGCGTAAACGTCGACCTCGCCCTTGGGGCTGATCCATGCGATGACAAATTGTGAGCCGTTGATGAAGGATGCTTTGCCCAGCGCGCGCAAGATGAGATCGCGCTTGGACTTGTAGTGTCGCGTACACCGCGGCAGCGTGTGGTACGGCGTCGTTCGGACGGGGATTCGCGGCATCGTAGGTGATTGTTCTGGTGTAATCGGTACGTGCGGTGGTGTCTGCCGTATGAGGGTGATCGATGTCGAGTGGGCGTAGGCGTTATCGATAAGTGAGCGTGTGAGGGTGTTGAATGAGTGTCTGTGCGTTGGGACAATTAACAGGACGCGGGCGAGCGATAAGCAGGATCAACCTGAGGCCCGTTCAGTCGGATGGTGCGGTGCGGTAGGGTAGTGTCGACAGGTGATGTCTTGTCGTGTAGAATGGACAGGACAGGCGTGATCGTCGGTCAGACGGGTCGAAGTCGCACAAGGGTAGTGGGTGGGGTAGGATGTTGGTGGGATGGGCTATTTCGCAGCAGTGACCCCGGATGGACAGTATGTATATGTACCGTCTGTGCGTTTCGTGTCACTTGTTTCGACGCAAACAAGTCGATGCACCACCAACGCCCTCGGGCGCGACGCCGTACTGCACCCCCGGTACTCACTCGTACAGGATCGCCAGGTCGCGGGCGTGCGTGCCGATGGCGTAATACGCGTAGAGGCAAAGGTCAGGGGCGACTGAATGGTCCCTCTCGCCAGAAGAAAATCAACCGCGTCAATCCACCACCAGGTCGCCCTGGCCTACCCTGCGCAAAAAGTCAATATCATCCTGGCGCCCTGTGAGCCGGTTCATCCCACCCGGGACGTCATGCGTGTGTGCGCGACTCCACCGGGATGTGCGCTCACGACGCGAAACGGGAGAGCCGAGCAGTTGCGGGCGACAGGGCGTGATGTTGCGCGTATGCGGAGGTGACATGTCGCGTCTGTAAGGGAAGACGTGTCTTGCTTTCAGGGCAAAACCGGCGTTTTTGGCTCGCACTCGCGCGTCTCCAATCATCATTCCGTCGGAACCCATGCCTCATCTACGAAACCTTCACCGAGCCATGGTGAGGCGCGTCACTCCACATGCACACACGGCGCTGCAACGAGTGTGTGCCCGTCGTACTCGAGTGCTGTACGCGCGTCGCGATCGGCAATGGTCGCTAGCGATCGATCGGAGTTTGGGAAGTCGTCCGACCTTCGGTGAACCCCCGGGTGCGGATGCGGATCATTCTGCCGGTCTAACAAATCAGGCTTCTTCGGGCACCAACCCGACCTCTATCGGACGTCGTCCACCATCGGCCGGCCTAGGGTCACTTGCACGTCATATGGCGTGGACGAAGCATGCTGACATGCGGGCATGAACACATGAAGCGCAGCTCAGAACAGCCCAACAGTGACCCAGAACGACGGGACTCCGTTCCCCGTTTGTTCGCAGACCGGCACGGTCAGCGTCGTCCTGCCCGGCGGTCCAGAAGGAACCGCTAAGCAGAACGCGCCTCCCGCAGCGTCGAAGCCTGAATGAACACACCCGTCCAGTCATCATGATCCTCCTGACGAGAGACTCCCTGACAGTCATACCTCGCCAGCAAAGCTTGATGCACTACCGCAGTGCAGAGACACCGCAGCACGCGGCGCTGATGTGCCATCTGTGCTCGTTGAACCTGGAAGCGGTCAATTAAGAACTGACGTACACGTGACCACCCCTTGCAGAAGCAACCTGTATGACCATGCCGGTCACTTTTTCTTCACCTTCAGCAGGATTCGGGTCAAGCAGGCCAAGACGAGGGCGGAGTGACGATATGGCCGGGAAGGATCACATCAATGCACGGGATGTTCTGGCGGGTTTACGCCATCAGCAAGAATGAGAGCGCCTAGTGGGGCACAGCGATCCGGACCTACTCAGAGCCAGGCTGATGCCCGTCACGCAGCGCGCCGAGTCCGGCTGGGTCTTTGTCACGGTTCCGCTGATTATACATGGTGGTGACATTGGGCAAAGCGAGCGAAGCGGAAAGTGATCCTGGTGGCAATCCCGCCCCGGGAACGAGCATGTTGTCTGCCCGCACTGCTCTGGCGCAGACGAACGAGGTAGGCCGATCGACGACGCAAGCGTCCGCAGCGGCCCAATCCATGTTAATGTTACGGACCTCACTGGCCTTGTCATTTGACTTAGCTGTGTGATGGTTGGGACGATGCGTGCCACCCTCTCAGTGGCGACTGACTGCTGGGTTCCGCGCCGTTTGTCGCAACTGGGGCACAGCTCTATTGTCATGGCTGAGGGATTGTCCTTCAATGCTCCGAAGTTCTGGACGTCATTTGGAATAGCGAGTCAACAGTATGGGATGGGCAGTTGGGCAGATAAGCGCCATTATTGCGGAGGGCAACTATTGGGTAGACGTGTGGCAAGGTAGTATCGCTCTCGTTCGGCCTCTTGAGTTGGCATTCTGTGCGTATGAATTCACCTTGATTGGACAAGAGTTCGTCGCCCGTGGAAATGACGCGACCTGGATGGCGCGGTTGGCAGGCTGGAGTCGCTCGAGGAGGAAGAACAGACTGTGGAGGCGATTCATTGTCCGAGCAGACGAGTGGCAAATGTACCCGCCCGTTTGTTAAGGGCCGCAATTGTCACCGCTCTGGTTCGGCACTTCATCGCGCTAGCGCTAGCCAGATGGAGCAAACGACTCAAGGGTCGTGATTGTCTGCTACATGACGCGAATGCTCGCTGTCATGCATGGTCCCCTAGTACATCCCGCGTACAGCACCCTGGTAAATGACGCTGAAACGCTTAGTCAAGCTCAATGACGTCCTCCTCCTTCTCGGCGGACGAAGCAGCCGAGGCCTTCTTTCCTCGGGTCTTCTGGGGGTACGACTTGGGGGGGTTGGCGGTTCGGGCAGCGACTCGGGTAAGGGCGGAAGCTCGGGCGACGGCGGCCTGGCGAGTTAGTACCGTGCCAAAACACGACAGGTGTAACACCGCAGTCTGACACGCGGGGCAGGATACATGAGAGAGGAGGAGAGGGTGGTAAGGTGGACGTCTCCGCCGAGCATAGAGTCATTCTCGCACGGGGAGGGTGACGACGGAAATGGCGAAAGATGGGTTGATGTTGCAGCTGGTTTACACCCAGTTCCCATGGACCCAAATTTATATGACCGCTCCAGATGGGGTGTCGTCAGTCCCCGAGGAGGTGTACGATGGGGCTCAGAACGGGTGACAGGTAGCCGCGGATGAGGGAACAAAATGCCAGAACCACAACGCAGAACCCGGCTCACCTTTCGGAGGTCGGATCGGTATCCCTTGCCGGCGGTCTCGGCGGCAGCGATCTTGTTGGCTCGTCGGGGGCCGGTCGTTCGCTTGAGGGAGACGTGCGATCGGGCAGAGGCAACCTGGTTGGGCTTGGCGTCGGCCTTGATCTTGGTGATGGAGACACCTCCGTCGGCGTTGGCGTAGATGTTGATCACCTTGGAGTTGGCGAGACCGGAGTACTTGTGCGAGTGGACGTTCAGCAAGTTGCCCTGGGGTGAGCACAAGTCCAGCACGCGCTTGATCTCCAGTGCTCCGGAAGCTTCAGCAGCTGTCCACGGCAGCGTGACTCTATCCACCTCCCCCACAAGCCTCTCCTTCGTCCTCGCTCTGCCCGTGGACATCTGCATCCTGCGCCGCCGTCCCACTCTGCGCCCGCACGCTGCTCCCTCCAGCATTCGTCTTCTCTACAACGCCCAGGACCGCTCCGCTGCGTCCATTCCGGCTCGAAGATCCGTGCAGCACATGGAAAAGTCGCGCTTACCTTCTCTCGGGAGAAGATGGGGCCGTTACCGCCCTTGTGCTGGAACGAGTTCCACTTTCGGATGAGGAGCCATTGGAGATCAGCGGACATTTTGGATATGAGTGATGCTACGGTGAGGATAGATGAGCCGGTGTCGACGCTATAGCAAAGCTCGTTGACGCTACCGCCAGCCTGCGCGCACCGTAGCCCTCCATGCGACCCGGCCAGCAACCGCCAGGGATGAGCTAGCAGAGTTGCACCGTGTGAAACCGAATGTGAGATGGGATTGTCGGTGATAAGCGTGGTCGCCACCCGATTTTGGTCTAACACCGACGTGACCGCTTGCGATTCAACTCCTCTGCATGTCCTTTCTCACTGCTCCTCTTGCGTCTCATTCTAGCTCTTTTCATACTTGACTCCCGACGACAGCGCGCGCGTATAACGGACGACGTGCCGTGAAGATGTCACATTGTAGGAATGAGTCACGATCGTGTGTCGCTCAAGATCGTCGCCATCGGGTAACACATCGCACTGCTCCGCAATCGGTCGAAAGCCAGAGGTAGAGGATTGTAGCGCTCATCAAGCCTGTTCCCTTTCTTGCATCGCTCGGCGCCCGAACGATAAAGGTTCGAGCTGGGACCCCCGTGCTTCAAGACGATCGCTGAGGGTTAAGCTTTTGCTGCAACGAGACGAGATCATCCCTGCCGTAGCTGGTGGCCCTCGACTTGATCAACCAACCGCCGCTAGACGGCTCTGACCCGCTCACATGAAACAGCACTCAAAGCCGGTCGGCAGCTTGACTATGACTGCGGATCAGGTTTATCGTAGCGCCAGCGCGCCCATGAAGCTCTGCAGCCCTGTACCTGCAACACCTACATCCCTCTTGCGCTCCATGAGCCCAGTACGTTGCATTGACCGACCCGTCTGATCGGTGTATAAGCTCACACAAGCCTATCGCCCTTCCCCGACCACCTCGATGCCTGACTCCGTATCCCACAAGAACATCGTTCCGGCCCGCATCATCTTCGCCGCTATCTTCGCCCGCTGTATCCCCGGCTGAGCTGGACATGGACACGATCGGCTCACTCGAGCCCGAGGTCCGTCAGCCTGTCTCCCTCGGTAACACGTCACCCGCTCGCGGGGGCCACCTTTTTCCGCCGAACGCGGACATCGGGCTGCTGACGCCTGTGATACCGTCAAACAATATCCGCGGGGGCAAGCCGATCAACCTGCAAATGTTGACGCTCTCGCCTACCGATGGGAACTTTGCCTCAACATCGCCTCTGACAGCATCTCCGGCGTCCACCTCGTGGGCGGACGGACCCAAATCGAGCTTTTCCCGCACTCAATTGAGCCCAAGCGTACGGAAGTTCATGGGGGAGAAGGAGAACAGACGACTCAGGCCGGAGCCCATCCGCATCCCTCTGACCAGCCCTGGTATGCGAGCGTCAAGTTATTGCTCGGCTATCACCGCCCGACCTGATTTGGGGAGAGCCCATAGCCTGACTCTGCTGTCCATCGCAGACGCACCGACCAGCGCAAGTCGAAGGGGCAGCGTGCCTCTTCCGCGGACACCTCACACGCCTTCTCCGGAGGCGGGGTCCCGCACTGCTATGCCACTCACTGCCAGGCGGATCGGTGTTGGTGAAGTCGGTCACAGGGACAGGCACTGACAATACACGAAGAGGTGGACGGTAGTCTGGCCACACGAGGACGCGGGGATTGGCCGGCGTTCAAGGGGGAAGTACTGGGCCCAAGCTGGGTGGGATATTGCGAAAGTCGACAAGCACAGCTACATAGAGCGGCATGACGGTGAATGCATGTAGATAACTGGACGTGCTCAGCCTTGGCTCATCGCATGCATGCACAGGCGATGAACAGTGCAGGTTGGGTCAGAGCTGCCTGACAAGCAGATCGCGGCGTCGTATTGCCACGCGACGAGACTGTGTCAGGCTGTCCGATCCCAGGGCGCGTCGTCGCCGGAGGCCTCCACGCTTCACGCCCAACCTAGTTCACCATACGAGCACCTGCTACTTCACATACACAACACCGGCTCCTCCCTATACCTGCCCATATCCCTGTAGACTCTCGGCCACCCTACGGATACATTCGGTCGTCCGAGCGCAATCGCTGAGCTACACGATAAGGATAAACCAGTTGTGACCGGTCCAAGATGGTACGCTCCTGACACGTTGACCTTGCGGGGGCGTCATAGCTCACTTTCCAGCCAATGTTACTAGACATCAACGTGAGTTATGGTGGAGAACATTGGAAGCAGCTAGGAGGAGCAAGGGACGTTTTGTCTGACGCTACAGCGGAAGCTGCTGGCCAAGTCCGATCGTGTAAAGTCGGTCGACTTCCACCCGACAGAGCCCCACGTCATATGCGGTCTATAGTGAGTGCATCTCCCTCGCTCTGGCTGTCCGCCTATGTCCATTCAGAAGGAGCGCGGAGCGGGGAGGGGAGGCGGTAGCCGACAGGTTCTACTTTAGATGCCCGGAGGGGATCGCAGTCCCGGGTCGCGCTGGGAACGCTTGGATGCGGATGTATCGCTAACCCGCAGCAATGGTCAAGTCAAGATATGGAACTACGAGACGCAGACGGATCTGAAGACATTCGAAGTCACGGATGTGCCGGTCCGATGTGTTCGCTATATTGCACGGAAGAACTGGGTGCGCTTCCTCTCGGGTTTTGCCAGTACCTAGGCATCGCTGATGCCAGTTCGTCTCGGGTTCCGATGACTTCCAACTGCGGGTGTACAACATCTCGACCGGAGAAAAGATCACGTCGTTCGAGGCTCACCCGGACTACATCCGGTGTCTGACGGTCCACCCAACGCTGAGCATGGTCTTGACGGGAAGTGACGATATGACGGTGAAGTGCTGGGACTGGGACAAGGGATGGCGATGTGTCCAGGTGAGTTCCGCGCGATCATCCGCGAATCGAGATGGGTAAACTCACGGCAGATCTTCGAGGGACACACACACTACATCATGGCGCTTGCTATCAACCCGAAAGACCCGCAGACGTTCGCTTCGGCGTGTTTGGACCACACGGTCAAGGTGTGGTCCCTCGGCAGCCCGGTCCCCAACTTCTCGCTCGAGGCGCACGAGAAGGGTGTCAACTACGTCGACTACTACCACGGCGGAGACAAGCCATACCTGGTCACCACTGGTGATGACCGGTGAGCTATCTTTGACGTTGTGTGCGTAGTTGCTGACGGCAGGTTGGTCAAGATCTGGGACTACCATGCGAAGTCTTGCGTCCAGACGCTCGAGTCACATACCGCCAACGTCTCCTTTGCCATCTTCCACCCGTCCTTGCCCATTATCCTGTCCGGTTCGGAGGATGGAACGATCAAGATCTGGCATTCGTCAACATACCGACTGGAGAACACGCTGAGCTATGGGTTGGAGCGGGCATGGTGTGTCGCGTATAAGAAGTCGGGCAACGAGGTTGCTGTCGGTTTCGACGAGGGAGCAGTTGTCGTCAAGGTTGGTTGCTCGTTCAGTATGTCGATATTCGACTGACGGCAGCTTGGACGAGACGAGCCATCTGTCTCCATGGACGCGTCCGGAAAGATCGTCTACGCCAAGAACACCGAGATTCTTACTGCCAACCTCGCCACGCTCGATACCGAGGTCGACATCGAAGATGGCCAACGTCTGCCGGTTTCCCTTCGTGATCTCGGCACGACCGAGGTCTACCCGCAAAGCCTGCAACACTCGCCCAACGGCCGATTCGTCACCGTCTGCGGAGACGGCGAGTACATCATTTATACTGCTCTCGCTTGGCGAAACAAGGCTTTCGGATCCGGTACTTCGTTTGCTTGGTCCGTTGACTCCAACACGTACGCCATTCAGGAGGGCAAGGCGAAGATCCGGGTGTATCGAAGCTTCAAGGAACGACCGGGATTCATCAAGTCTTCGGGGACCTGGGCGATCGAGGGCCTGCACGGTGGAGCCTTGCTCGCTGCCAGGGGAAGCGGATTCGTCATGTTCTGGGACTGGGAGACGGGAAGCGTTGTCAGACGGATCGAGGTGGACGCGACCGGTGTGAGCTGGTCCCCCTCCGGAGAGCTTGTCGCGATCACGTCCGAGGACGGGTTCTACGTCCTCCGCTTCGACAGGAATGCTTGGCAGGAGAAGGTTGATGCTGGCGAGAGCCTTGGCGATGAGGGTGTCGAGGAGGCTTTCGAGCTTGTCGCGGAGGTGTCCGAGACGTGAGTACAGATCCCTTCCATAGTCAGCGAGTAAACAGCGCTCACTATCAGGGTCAAGACCAGCAAATGGGTCGGCGACTGCTTCATCTACACGAACAGCACGAACCGCCTCAGCTACCTCATCGGCGACCAGGCCCACGTGCTCAACCACTTCGACCAGTATGTGGTTTCCACAAGTGCTGAAAGTTTGAGCTGACGGTCAGGGGCGTTTTCCTGCTCGGTTACCTCCCCGCGCACAACCGGATCTACGTCGCCGACAAGGACCTCAACGTCTCTAGCTATGCTCTTAGCCTCACTGTGGTGGAGTATCAGACCGCGATCCTGCGCGGCGACCTGGAAGCAGCGGAACAGCTCTTGCCGACTATCCCAAGCGACCAACGAAACCGTATCGCCCGTTTCCTCGAGGCTCAAGGTGAGCACGACAGCTGCACGAAGGCGCGGGGCTAACGAGCAGATCTCAAGGAGCTTGCCCTGTCCGTCTCGACCGATACCGACCACCGCTTCGACCTCGCTATCTCGCTCAACGATCTCGAGACGGCGCTGTCGCTTGTGCGCGAAGCTCCGGAAGTTGGATCCCAGCCCAAGTGGAAGGTCGTCGGAGACAAGGCCCTCGAAGCCTGGCAGCTTGACCTCGCCAAGGAGGCTTACGAGAAGGCTGCCGACTACCCCGCTCTTCTCCTGCTCTACACGTCGATCTCGGACCGATCTGGCCTGGAGAAGCTCGCTGCGGCTACAAAGGAGAAGGGCCTGAACAACATTGCATTCGCGGCGTACCTTCAACTCGGGGATTCGGCCGCATGTGTTGACCTCCTCGCCAACACGGGACGTCTTCCCGAGGCTGCTCTGTTTGCGCGAAGCTACGCGCCGGACAAGGCGGGCGAGGTTGTCGGTCGATGGAAGGCCGAGCTGGAGGGTGAAGGTCGAGGCAAGGTCGCTGAGGTGATCGCGCATCCAGCGGAAGACACCGGACTCTTCGAGGAGTTGGGATCCCAGGGCGAGAGCAGCGCCCAGGGATACCAGCTGGGTGCGGCCCAAGGCCGAGCTCAAGACCCCGATGCGATAGAGGGACTGGAGACGGCTGGCACGGAGGGAAGCGGGGTTATGGTGGAGAAGCCAGATGAGGAGGAGAGCCAGCCGTCCGCGACGAACGGGCAGGAGAGTAACGGCACGGCGGACGCCACTCCGCCAGAGGCGGACGAGGCGGGCGAGAAGGAAGGGGTCAAGGACAAGGTGAAGCAGGTGCTGGAGGATAAGGTGAAGGAGCCCGTGGAGAGTTTGGTCGACAAGGTCAAGGATCTGGCAGTTGGTGAGTCCACGAGCGGATGTGTTTGCATCGCGCAGGGCTAATGCAAGACTCGGACGAGAAGACGACAGCACCGGGAGGAGGGAAGAAGAAGGGCGGAAAGAAGAAGTAGAGCGTGTTGAGCAAGCTGCGGCGAGGTGATAGATGCTTTGAGATGCCAAACGCACGGTCAAAGAGAGGCGTCGCGGGTGTAGGGACCGGGCGTGGGAAAATCTTGTTTACGACGATGATAGGTAGCTGCATGGATTGAATATTTTCGGTATCGGGGAGACTGCGATATATACATGAAGCAGAGGATTCACATGGTCAGAGACGCACGATGTTCAGCCTGTCATTCATTGACCACGCCAGTATGCGCTAGCTCGTGAACGGTGTGGACAACGACCGCACGACTGAGCATTCACGGGACAGGTGCCTGCTTCGATGACGATGCGGACCCAGCGCGCCGGATCGGCAACCAATTCGAGGACACGCTACACCCCCCAAGAGTTCGTCACGTCGCGGGTCACCGGCGAGAGCGAAGGACGCTCTTGGTAAGTTGATGCTGCTGTTGACGACAGGTCTTGAAGGCGGCAAGACACCACACCACGTCCAAATGACGTGGGGGGCACATGGCAGAGCCGGTACGTGGGCTGATAGCGTAAGTGCGAGACATGGCGGTGACTGACTTTCGAGCGGTGGTGCCTCTGAGATGACGTGAGATTCTCTCCAGGCCGATGGACGCTATTGCCACGTAGCCTAACTGCTTGGCCCGGAGCGTCGTACGCGGTCGTCGTACTCGTCCACGCGATTTTCACTGCTTCCAGCGGGCCACAAAGCTGCGCAACCTCCCGTCGCATCCCGCAGCGACACTCCGAGAAACTCTCGAGGTCCAGAGACGTACGCTGCAAGTCACGCAGCCGCAGTCGCCGCATGCAGCAGCGCACGACAGACAAGAGCGTCGATGGGGAGAGCGAAGATACCATGATTGGGTGAATAGGGGGTCGGACCGTGCCACGCCTTGCGAAGGCGTCTATCCAGCCCGAGGCGCGAGGTATATGATTCCGAGCAGGCGCAGCTGGCCGCCACGACAGCGCATGCCATCTTAGCTTGGCGACCCTAAAATTCAAGTCTTAACAAGATCTGCTCAGCAATCCGGGTAGAGTTCGGTGCCGCGTCGATGCGACATTGCGCGCGGGGAGGGGACTGGAGCGGTGATCAGTCCCTGCATGGGAGCCACGCGCCAGTATGCTTGTCTGTGCAAGCTGAGCTGCTCGTTTCCGAGACAAGCTCGAGACCATGGCGCGTGGCAAAGGGTCAGGGCGGGTAGGCACTCGGGAATGCAGCACTTTGCCATTTCCGGCGATGGCCGTCGTTTGGTCCACCGCGTGTCGCTGGTGCCTCGCCATGTGGACCCGAATTGTAATTGCGCCTGCTTTTTCGGCTGCACATTTTGCCTGTAGCCCGCCCAAGCGGTGTGGGCCATGCCTTGGACGTGACGTTGACCAGCCTCGCGCAGCCTCTATTCTTATCTGTGGCATGTGAAAGTGGTTCACGGCAGCCGCCCTCTCTCGGCATCGCCATCTCACGGGGAGCATCGGGTGCGAGGCGCGCGTGGGCGAGATCGGTTCGCGGCATATTTATGACGCCAGCAACAACTCTCGTTAGGCTTAGGGATTCGCGTGCACCGCGGCATGACGTGGAACAGGTAATGGTTATTCCGGCGGCAGCTTAGGCCAGGAAAAGGGGCGCCCCCTGAGGCAACATTACCTGAGATTGGCTCGGAGTTTCTTAAAGTGCGTTATCAGACCCCCCGGTCCACGCCTCGCTCTCATCCTCGCGCGATCGTGACTCATGTCGAGGCGAATAGCGGGCGTAGTGCCGACCTAGAGGGCAGGCAGGCACGCAGCTCGGCGGGCCATCGCCTTGCCGTAGAGGCTTGGGATGGGGCGGACGTTATCGGCAGAACCGGCCACGCTCGGACATCTCGGACGAGATGCTGATGTCGACTCCTCTTCGAGGCATCTTGACGAGTGGGCTCGACGGTGTATAAAGATAGACACGGGAAACATCTGCGCAGATCCTGCTTTTTTCCTCTTGCGCCCGCACGTTCTTGATCTCCCGTACCTGACTTCAACGCAAAGCCGGCCTTTAAAAGTCAGAGAGAGTCCTCCAGGTCGTCGACCACTTGCAGCCCCTCCCACAACTCCCTCTACCACCTCCCACGAGATCAGAACCAGCCCCGTCTGGAACGCTAGGCCCCGGCTTATCGATCAGCTGCGACTTCGATCTTCGAGCGCTCGATCCCCCAACGGCTTCGGCGTCATCGGTCTGAGACACTTTGATTCATAATCCCATTCCCCGATCAGCGGTACCGGATCTACCCTGATATCCTTCTGTCCATCACCCAGTTTCCCATAGCAGCGCTCAGAAACAACCTTTTGCCAGTGCCAGTCGCTGCGCCCCGCTCTCGGGATCTACCATACAACGGCTGTCAACCGGCTTGACAAATTCCTTGACAAGGACCACAAAGGAGCCAGCCTCATCAGCATCAAGGGCAAATTGAGCTAGGTAAGTGTGTCTGTGTGTATAAATTTGTCCATCTCCGCTGTCGACCATCCTTTGTTATCTCGGCCTCGGCGGCGATTCGGTCATCCACCCAAAGAACGGGGCTAATGAAAAGACTACACCCTCAAACTTGTCCCACGGATACTCCACAGTCAATCTTTTACCAATGCCAAGGCCAGATCACATCTCGTCTATCAACACGGCATTCGACCAGCCTCGTCGCTACTACGCCTCGATGTCCGGCCCTCCATCACCGTCTTCCCCTCTCGCGCGCACGCCCCTGATGCCCGACTCGGGCTCGATGTCCGACGAGGACTCGCCGGCGCCCACAGTCATCATGACTCCCACACACACCGGCCACGCGTCCAGCACCTCGCCGCCCAGGGGGTTTGACTCTTATTTCAAGTCGGACCATACTGCCCTCTCGTCACTTTCTCAAATGCCCTCGCCGACGATCTCGACAGACGCCGAGTACAACAATGCCAGCAGCAAAGAGCGAGTCGGCAGCTTCCCCTTCCCCCTCTTGCCGCCGCATCACCCTCTGCGAAACAAAATGTTCTCTGCGTCCCCGACGAGCGACACCGGCAGAAGCAACGACGATAACAGCCCGCCCACGACGCCCAAGGGCCATCCCCTGGAATCAAAGATCCGATACCCGAAAGACCTCAAGGTGAGTGGAAGTGTGACGTTTATGCTCGGTCCGCGCGATTTGAATTTTGGGTTCGAGTAGACTGTAACACACGGGCCTGGAGGCGTGGCGGGTCGCCTGCCCTTGCATGGGTCTGTCCGATGGGCTGCAGAGAGCCCGAGGGCCAGACGTCAGGGTGTGGGGGGACCGCACAATGTCGCCTATGTTTGCCGCGGCAGGAACAGAGGGGCGTCGCACTAGCTCCAGGACGGTTATAGACCCGTACCTGCTCGTACCTGATCCCGCCTCCGCTCCTTGTCACCTCTTTTCCTGTTCTCACCTTCGCACCTCACGCACTTCTGCTCGTCGGTGCCGGAAGTTTGTGCTCGGCATGCCTATGGCGACGCTGCATGTACCCGGAGGTGACGTGCAAGCGGGATCATCCCATCGACGCGAATCGCACAACTGCTCAAAAGCAGTCCAGTCCGCTGACACCAGTCCAAGATGCACTCCATCTCGCGGCCCTATGGCGGGGCACTCGCCTATCCTCGACTGTCCGGCATGGCCATCCCCGGTATGCGAGGGACCCGGCGTATGCGACCGTACTTCCTGGTCATGTTCTGCTGCTTCGTCTTCGGCATTGTGCTGGTCAACAACGCGGCCTCGAACGCGGCTGCGACGATCCGTGGCGCCCAGCAGCACCCGGTGTACCTCGATAGCCATGCGCACAAGCAGGCCGTGGAGCTGGGCAAGAGGCAGGAGGAGATGGCCGAGTTGAAGGACAAGCGGGAGAAGAGCAGGTTTTGGGTGTTGGCTGAGATGGCTGAGAAGGCGATCCAGGCCCCGGTGGCTGCGCCCATCACCTTCCAGAGCACACAGGAGGAGCTGGCTGCGGTCCTTGCGGTGAGTCCGGCGCGAATCAGTCACAGTGGCCCGCAAGTCTGACGGCCAGTTCGTCACTTCCACAACGGCCAACGCTCTGCCGGAGCTCGACCCCACCGTCCCGCTTGACCCGGCAGTTGTCCTCGACTTCGACCCGAACCGACCCGGGGCTCGAGAGGACTTGGAACTGCTCGTCAACGAAGTCAACACCGTCTACCCGCTCGTTCTCGTCGGCAAGATGCGCGATCCGTGGTACCGCGAGATCAAGAAGATGCTGGCCGAGTACAAGATCACCCCTGCGCCGCTCACCATCGATGTCGACCAGCGACGCGATCATCGCACGTTCATTCCGCTCCTTGCGAGGCTGCTGGGCACCGAAGAGCTGCCGCAGTTGTTGCTCAAGGGCGAGAGTCTGGGGTCGTACCACGATGTCGCGTCGCTGCAGGGCACGGGAGAGTTGGCAAAAACGCTTGAGGCGGGCGGGTTGGTTGTCCGGGAGCAGAAGAAGAAGAAGAAGGGCGTCAAGGAGAGGGAGAGGATCGAGGTGAGTTCCGCACACGGAAGAGAGGATGTGAGCTGATGATCAGAACGAGCGAGTCCTCGGACCGGAGCCGATCCAAGATGAATAGAAAGGAGACCCGACCGTCGTGGGACCTCAAGCAGGCGGCGACAATGGACGAAGGGATTTGGCACCCGGCGCCGGTGCATGCAGAACCAAAGGAGACTCGGTTGTTTAGGTTATTATCTTACGAACCCCATTCACGCGTAGTGTGCATTCGGGCTTCTTCGTCCTATCTTATATATTCTACCTTAGACTGCACTATTTTATACTACATTGCTATAGACCGCATCTATGTATAGCATACATCGGACGCAAATCCTCGAGGGGCCAGTTCTGGGAGAACCACCGGTAGAATGTCGATCCTTTCCCCCGACGCCCGAATCGACCAACGTCATTGCCCCATCGAGTGGCACGCCGCCTGCGCTTCCTACCCTCCGCTCGTCACCTCGTACGTCGTGACTCATGATGCGGCCTCGTTGGGGTTAACGTGTGCGGAATGAGGCATCAAGTGGAGGTCGAGGTGGAGGCTTACCCTTCCGAGCGTATCATCCGAGGGTGAGCCGGATGATCAACGGCGGGCAAGGGCAGGGGCGAGGTGGTCTAGAATCCCGACGTTCGGAGAAGACCGAAGGGACAGGACTCGATCAGTTCAGACGTTACTCCGTCATCGCTCGCGACCGCATGACAAGAACCGCAGGGCCCGGCGCCGGATCTCTCGTACGCCTCGCACGACTCTCTGCTTGACAAGGCGGGTCATCGGCGGGGCGAAGATAATCCGGCAAAGCGGACTCTCGCCAACGCAGGCGCGCTAGCTTCCCCCGCTAACTTTGGCTCTCAGCCGAGTCGTGATCTGGCGAGGGTGAGGCAAAGATGCGATGATGCTTTGAGTCGTGACGGCTTTTACGGTCGTATCTATTCATATCTGACGCTGCAATCAGCTGTCCCGGGCGCCTCGTCTCTTCAGGGTCTTCTACGACGATTGCTAAAGTCGTGTGAATCGGTACTTTTGAGGCTGACCACGAGCGCCGTCAGCAGCAGACCGTCACGGGGGAGCGTCACGCACTGGGGCACTTTTACCCACGATACGGACCACCATACGTTGAGCAACGATGATGGGGGCGAGCTCGAGGCAAACTAGGCTGCCTACGAGTCAGATCGCCATCTTGATGGCAACACGGTTGGCAGAGCCAAGTGAGTTGGCTCGAGCCGCCCGAGTCGGTCAAGAAGGAAGCTGACGAGCAGTATCGTATACTGGTATGCGATTACCTCACACGCCGAGCCGGTAGGGGGAAGCTCACCCCCAGTCATCTTCCCGTTCATCAACCAGTTCATCGAGGAGCTGAAGATCACGGACAACCCGGACAAGGTCGGGTTCTACTCTGGGCTCGTCGAGTCGGTGTTTGCCTTTGTGCAGTTCTTCACGGTCTACCACTGGGCTAAGCTATCCGAGTGAGTCTCCCCCCGAACGCTGGAAGGGAGAGACGGAGCTAACAGCAGCCGGATAGGAAGGAAGCCAGTCATATTGATCGGACTGGTCGGGGTAGCCATCTCTGGGTCGCTCTTGTGAGTACTGAGGAGCCCAGCACGGCCTGCAAGCTATATGGTTCCGGCTCACACCAGCGGCCTGTCGACAAACTTCTGGATGATGATCATCGTGCGATGCCTCTCCGGTGCATTGAACGGGAACGTCGCTGTCGTCCGAGCCGCCTTGGGCGACATCACGGATGAGACCAACTCGACTGACGCATTTGCGCTATACGGTCTTACTTGGACCGTGGGCTCCATCCTAGGCAACGCCATCGGCGGCGTGCTCTCCCACCCGTACGAGCGCTTTCCACGGTACTTTGGCGCTGTCGAGCTCTTCCGGATACACCCGTACCTCTTCCCCTGCCTCGTCACCGCAGGAATCACCGTCGTCGGCATCATATTCACCAGTCTCTACCTCCGGGAATCGGTGTCCACGCCCGTCCCTCCTATCCTGTCGATGAAGCTTTTCTCGGCGGGATCGCGCCATCGGCGGACATCGTCCTCGGTCTCCAGCATGTCCGACACCGAGACCCTCGTCGACCCCGAGTCACCCAGCTCGCCCTCGACGGAGAGGCTCCTCGCCAAGACGGGGCAGGGGATCGACCCACATGACTTTGACGAGCCTTCCACCGGCGAGTGGACGTTCAGACGGCTGATGGCGTACCGGCCGATACAGGTCGTGTCGGTGACGATGTTCCTCAACGCGTTCGTGTCCGGGGCATGGGGCGCGGCATCGCTGCTGTTCTTCTTCGACCGAAACAAGTGGGTCCCCCGACTGGCCCGGGGTTATGCGCTGACGGACAGCGGTCTGGGCATGTCAGCCTCGGCGATCGGTACCGCGCTAGCCGTCAACGGCTTCTGGACGATAGCGTGCCAGCTCCTCCTGCTCAACCGCTTCCGCCGATACTTCGGCATCTCTCTGTCCTTCAAGATCCTCTCGTTCGGGTGGATCCTCGTCTGGGTCATGCTCCCCCTTCTCAGATCTGTCCTTGAGGGTACAGAGAGGCCCTTGCCGCAGGCGAGCAGCTACGACCCGATCCGCTACCCCGAAAGCCGAGGATGGATGACGAGCATCGGCGTCAATCTGCTGCTCTGCTTCGTGAGCGTCGTGGGTATGAGCAACAGTCTCTTGATGGTGCTCGTCAACTTCTCATGCCCCGAAAAGACGGCTTACGGCGCGGTGAATGGGATATCGACGGCTGTGGGGTGTATGGCTCGGGTGCTGGGTCCTTCCCTCGTCAGCGCGGTGAGTGCCGAGGACGCGGGCGCGGACGCGCTTGACCTGACGGCAGCTGTTTGCGATATCGATGGACGGGAAAGTGATGGGCGGGCGATTATGGTGGATCTTCATGGTAGGCATGTCGGTCATCAACTTTGCCTCGGCCATGTTCGTCGCGGAGGATCCTCCCCGAGCGGGGTTGCAGCCGATACACGAAGAGGACGAGGAAGAGCACAGATATGCCTAGGGCGCAGCTTCTTTCGGGCCAGCTGGACAACGCAGTGTAGCCATTGAACCTGCATGCTTATGCCGTCCTAATGTCACTGTAGAAGTAGACGGACAATGCATGTATCGTGACCGCGAAGCCGGTTCCCCGTCCGTCGGAAAGCACGGGGAAACCGGAAGGGCAACGCGGGGACGGGCGAGTTAACCGAAGGATCAAGGCACACGCATCTCGGTCGCTCGGGTCAAAGCTGTCCTTGTCTTCTACATGTTTGCCTGTTCGTCCTTTCATCATCACACAAGCTCAGTTTCCCCAACAAGGTCTCGTGTTGAGCTAGGAGACGGCTCGACCACGACTACCGACCACGCAGCAACGGAGTGCCCTCACACAACAGCGCCGTCGCCGTCAACAAAAACACCGCCAACGTCATCCGCATCGCCGCGTCCCAAAATACATCGGTCACCGTGTCGACCTCTACCCTCTACCCAGACTACCCCTCAGCAGGCCCATCGAGCCATGCGCACTTTGCACAAGCCCGGCACCACTCGCACGCCCCTACGCATGCACACCATCACCGCTCGCCTCGCGTGAGGCCCCGCTCAGAATCGAGGTCCTCGTCGTCCCCGTCGCCTCCGCCGGCCTCGCCGAAACCCCTTCCCAGCACCAATCGCCTGCCACGACGGAGCTTCTCGTCCCGCTCGCCGGGCTCCGGCGCGAACAGACGGTCGAGCAAGTACGAGTTCAGTCCGTTGAATGGGTCGTTCATCCCGCCCGAATCGCCCGCGATATCGCTGGATGACACCGACTTCTCGACCCGGTATGGTGCCTCGGCGAGCTCGGTTGCTGGTAGGAGTGCGAGCGAGTACGAGGAGGACAGATTTGTAAGCTACAGGGGAGGGGACGAGACGGAGAAGGAGACGAATACTAGCGCAATTCGGAAAAGAGGAAGGACTTCGAGTGGGGAGAAGGATCTCGGGCCAGGCGTCATGGGGACAGCTGGCGTGGGCATAATGAGGGATGGAGACGAGGTAACGCTGCCGGACAGAATGTATGTTGCTTCGTGAGATAATAGAGTGCGTGGCTGATATCAGTCTGTCTCCGCCTCCAGGGAAGAATGTCCATTCTCAAGCGAAGAAGCAGGCGCCGTCCGCGGCAGCTCCGGCCTGGACATTGCTGCCGATCCGAGTCGGTTGGAAGGCAGATCGGGAGGGCAAGGGCAAAGCTACGGGGTGGAGCTGGGGATTCGACATCACGAGGCGCAGGTGCGAAGATGCGATCCTGCTGGGTGCGGTAGGCTGGGGCATATGGAAGCTCGGCTACCAGTGGGACGAGAAGGCCCTTGCAGGAGGTGAGCAGGGTCCCGGGCTATGATGCTGTATGGCACGCTAACACGCCAGAGATCAGTTTGTTGGTAGGCTTGTCGATCTTGTACACCTCGCTCCGCTTCCGACCTCTGCCTCGGCCCACATCGCTCACGCTCCGCCCGAGCTCGCCTGGCGCCTCGATAG
This sequence comes from Papiliotrema terrestris, assembly GCA_019857685.1. Taxonomy (NCBI): domain Eukaryota; kingdom Fungi; phylum Basidiomycota; class Tremellomycetes; order Tremellales; family Rhynchogastremaceae; genus Papiliotrema; species Papiliotrema terrestris. The sequence goes on from JAHXHD010000540.1 coordinate 28,439, forward strand.
CCCACGTGAACGGCGCGCCCAGTTCTCTGCTTCGAGAGCGTACGCCGAAGGCTCCGGCGAGCCACTCGAACAGCGCTCTCCATTTGCCATCGACGGGCAGCATGACCAAAGAGAAGATCGCCGCGGCCGCCGTTGAAGAGGTGGGCGAGGTAGGTATAGGGGGAAGGGGGTGTGTATGGGGAACGGAAGAGCGCGAGTACCGGTGAGCTGCACGGCCGGAATCTCTCAATATCCTTGCTGATTCCGAGGGAATGTCTTGATGACGGCGTGTTCTTCGCCCTCCTCCTCGGTCCACTCCTCGCTTCTGGCATGCTGCACGCCACGCTCACTCAACTATCGACATTCCCGGCGTCCGCCTTGAACAAAGGGTGGGTCATCGAGTCGCCTCTGGTCTTGCCTTCGACACCCGTTCGTCGCGTCCCTGGCATGGGCACCGACGTCATCGCGACCGACGCTATCAAAGCGCTTTCTGCTCTCGCTACTTCCCGCCGGAACCTTGTACAGCTCTTCACGCTGTGCTCCTTCGTCCTCCTCGTGCAAATGGCCTGGTCGCTTCGGTTGGAAATCAAGCTCGCAAAGAAGGCCGCCGCGACCGCCAGCACAGGCATGGAGCGCGAGCACAGCGATCCTCTCCGTCAAGGCACTACCTCGATCGGATCTAGCACATACTGGCTACGCAAGGGCGAGCTCAGGCGGAGCCTCAGCGCCGTCGTCATGGCATTCGTGGTCACCGGTGGCTGCATCGTCGTCAAAATCGCGACTGCGTATATCGGACACGGGGTGTGGAGCGACATGTCCCCATCGGACATCATCGTCGCCACGCTCTTCTACCAGTTCAGTCTGTATGTCTGCATCAGGCTCGCGCGACGCGGTTTCACCCTCGGAGAGCTAGCGGTGGTGTGCTGTGCGGCGACAGCGCTATTCATGGAATCGGTCAACATGACCCGGATGAAAGTGAGTCACAGGGCAAAATCATACCTGTGTTCAAGCTGACAGGCAGATCCGGATCCTCCGTACCCCATATATCAAGACCTATCGTCTGCCGACTCCGCTGGTGACCTTCCAACTCGCTCTTATTCCCGGGTCAATCCTGGCCGGCTTACTGCTTTCGCCATTACTGTACCTATCGCGGCATCTCGCCCAGCGCCCGGCGCATCGCTTGCGCTTCCCGCACGAGAAGCCGGTACATCGCCGCCTTCTCGCGCTGGGTTTCTACGGCGGGGCAGCAATCGTGTGCGGCATATTGGTAGGAACATGGACGAGATGGTGCCTCGGCTGGCGGGACCCATGGCTATGGGTCGTTTACTGGCTCTTTGACGGGCCGCATCGCTGGACACGACCCGCCTTGATCTCGTACTGGGGCGCCCTGGCCGCTATATCCGTCGCGGGCTGGTCGAGGCAGCTCTCGCGAGCGAGGCGTCATCGGCGGTACGTCGTGCCCGGCGTGCGTGAGAGCGTTGCGAACGGCACGACCGAAGGTCTCGGAGGCGTCGCCACTCAGATGATGGACGCCGCGGACTCGAGGATGCCGACGCTGAGCGTCAATGCCAGGAGAAAGTTCTTCCACGCCTTGGCGGTCGTCATGTTCGTCCCTGGCGTTGCTGTCGATGTGAGCCGGGACAGCATCCTGAAAGCCTTGCGAGCTGACGTCAAGCCGGCTTTCACCCATCTGTCGTTCAGCGTCGCGTTCGCCGCGTTCAACTTTGCCGAATACGTGAGATACTTCGCCCTGTGGCCCTTTGGCGTCAATGTACATCTGTTCTTGAATGAGTTCCTGGACCACAAAGATTCGGGGACGGCTATACTGAGCCACTTCTACCTGTTGACCGGATGTGCATCGCCTCTGTGGCTCGAGGGGTAGGTCCTAGCCAATATATGTGAGCGACTCTGACATGTAGGCCAAGTCAAATACTGTCATACTATGGCATCATCTCCCTCGGTATCGGCGACGCTCTCGTGAGTCACGTTGCGGCAATGCAAGACATACAGCTGATGCCAGGCCTCCATCGTTGGTCGGCGCGTCGGGCGAATCAGGTGGTGTCCTGCCGACGGCAAGACCGTCGAGGGCAGCATCGCCTTCTTCGCTTCCGTGCTCGTGTCCGCGGCGGCCATGTGGGCCTTCGGGCTCGTGCAAGATTTCAAAGTGGGTCCCAGGCGCTCCGCAGCCTACCGGTGGGCTGACGACAGCTCGGCTCCTTTGCGATCACAACGGCGCTGGCGACTCTTCTCGAGGCGTTCTCGGCGCAGAATGATAACCTCATCCTTCCGATGTACGGCTGGGCCCTCGGCACCCTCCTGGATGTGTAGCAGCGAGCTCGACTGAGCCCATCGTGTTTGATCTGGCACTAGGCATTGTACAGAGTGGCAATCTTGGGATAGTCGCCATGCATGTGATGCACATCCAGCCATGCTCGGGTCAAATGCTATTCTGATGAGTATAAATGCTGGTAATGCTGACTTCGATCTGATTTGCGTGAAAACATGCGATATGGCTGTCATGCTGCCGAACCACCCCGTTCCCGTCGTCTTGCCTGCTCCTCCTCAGCCTGCTGCCTCAACTGCTTCGCCCTCCACCGCTTCTTGTGCAACCTCCTCTTCTTCTGCTCCGGAGTGAGCTCCCCTCTCTCCTTCAGCTCGCTTTCTCGCCTCTCAGCTTCCAGACCATACACCCTTGGGCGGATCTTCCTCCTCTCTTGCACAGTCCGTTCGCGCTCCACCACCGCCTTCTTCGCCAACCTCTCCGCCGTGCGAGCTTCCGCCTCCAGCTCCCTCGCCAACTGCGCCCTCTTCTCCTCGTCCTCTTCCGCCTTGATCTCCGCCATGGTCGGCGGTCGCGCCCTTTTGCCGACAGGTCGAGACGGTCTTAGCAGACTCCAGTTGCCCTTGTACCTGCTCACGTTCGCCATCCGCCTCCGCTCCGCGCGGGCCTTTAGTTGGGCCCATTGCTCCGGCGTACTCTGCATGACCTCCTGCCACTTCTCGAGGCTGCGCCACTGCGAGTTCGCCGACAAGGCCTTGGGTTGCAGGTGAGGAATCGCTGATCGCGGGGATCGGACTCGAACCGAATGCGACCGAGGCTTTCGTTTAGTCGAAGTGTCCCGCATCTTTCGGTCTACAAGCGTGGATTTGCGGCGTCGCATTTTGATATCGTCTGCTCCCTTTCCAGCGGCTTGCTCGGCGCGCAACCCATCGATCATTCCCATCGCGCGGGGATATCGTTGACGGTATTTCGCCAGGATCTCAGCGGGATGTCTGTGCAAAATACTGCCGTTCCGACTTCGAAGCGGGATATCAACAGCCCCTTTGCGCAGATTGATCGGGCCGACGGTCTCGGACGCAAGCGTCGTTGCTTCGCTCGACTCCCCGTGCTCGGACGCCGACCCTGACTGAGCCCTCCGTGCTCGCCATTCGAGCTGGCTGAACAGTGCACACAGAACGCTGCGCAATCCAGGACTTGGTGTCCAAGATACAATGCCCGGTCGCCAGTGCTCAAGCACGTCCCTCGTGAGCGCGTCCGAGCCGATCACAGCTGACCCATCGACATTCATAGGCGTGGTTTGCAAGGTTGAACGTTCCTCGGGGCGCCGCTCGGATGGTCGAGGAGGGTCCGCATTGGTGGGGTTCTGCGACTTGATAAAAGCGGACGAAGGGGGACGATAAGTTGGAGCGAGATATCGGGTTGAGAAAGGCTGTAAGTCCCCCATGGTGTTGATGCTTCCGGGCGCCGTGGAGGACGGAGGCGTCGCGGCAGTGACAGAAGGCGAGGATGAAGATAGATCGCCGGCGGAGGGCGACTGCGGTGCTGACGAGACGGCCGAGTCGATTCCAAGGTCTGTCGTCCAAAAGTTGCTGGCGTCGGACCCCGTCGCAGAGGCGTTGACGGTCGGGACCGATGAAGGAGCGATTCCAGCACCAGCCGCCTGGGCAAGCCCGACCGCACCGCCCCTGGACCCCGGAGCCGCCGCGTCGTCAAATTCGATGGATACATCTTCCTCGGAGACGGTCAGACTTTCCAAGCCGCCCGCCGCGCCAAACATCCGATTGACCACAGTCTCACTCTCCGCCGCGCGGGGTAACAACACATGCTCCAGCACATGAAGAGCCCCATCAATGTTGCCCGTCTTGGCCAAAGCGTGCGCGTAGGCATTGTAAGACGACGAGTCAAGCCCGAAACCAGCGCTCGAGACGTCTTCCCATATCGCCATGACCTTGTCGTGTTCCCCCGCGTCGCCCGTCATGCGCAGTATCATCGTCAGGGCCTGACAGAGCACATTGCTCTGTGGGACCTGGGCATGGTGCGCCGACGGCCCCGTGCCGATGACTCTCAAGGCTCGCTGGTAAATGTCCGCCCAGAGACGTTGTGCCGACCGAGTGTGTCCCATGCGGAAATAGGCCTGCATGACCACCGTCTGCGTAGCGATGCTCGGCTCCAGGTTCTTGGTGGCTTCGTGATACAGCGCATCCACCCGTCTTCGCATGCCCCGCGCCCCCGCCATCCGGATAAGCCGGGAGTAGAAGTTGTATCGTGCGAATCGACGGCCGTGGCCTTGGTCACCCCGCTGGACACCTCGATGCTGCCGCTCAAAGACCGTCACTGAGAATCGGTATGCCTGCTCGACGGTATTGGTGGCAGAATAGTTGCGGTCGAAGGCGTCAAGCATCATGGCGAAGGTAACACCCGTCGGGACGAGCTTGCGGGCCGCCATCCTATTGAAGGTTTGCTCGGCGTGGTCCATCTGGTTGAGGCGGAGGTAGCCGTGCATGACGGTGGCGTAGATGAACTTGTCAGGACGCGGAGCGGCCGGCTGGTGCAACGCACGCCGTTCCATTGCGAGCAACAGCTTCTCCGCGTCGAGCATCTTCCGGGCGTCGCAGGCGGAAAGGATGATCATATGCCAATGCGAATGGATCGGTTTCTCGATAGAGCCGAAGTAAGACAGCACAAAGTCGTACGGTACAGCAAGGTACACGAACGCCTTCATGACCGCCGCAACGACGTAGGGATGCGACTTTATATCCGGCGGGAAAGCCGTCCATCGCCGTGAAATCGTCAGCCAATCTTGCGTCCGGATACCGGCCTCGATGATCTGCGCGCAGAACGGCCCGTCGAGTACGATCCCGCTTTCGACCGCTCCTTGTACGATCCTGTCGACATTTCGACTGTCCCCTTGCCGACTGAAGAGCCGAATGAGCGCCGAGAAGGTGCCGAGGTTTGGCTTGTTGCCCCGGCGCCGATCGAGGAAGCTGTTGAACACGGTCAGTCCTTCGGCGACCTGGCCGGTCTGGGCGTAATGGTTAATCAGAAAGTTTAGGTGCGAAGTTTGCGTCCGTGCAAATTTGGCAATAAGGCCGACGAACCTCTTGACTTTGGCGCGGGTTTTGCGAATTAGCCACACCTCGAGTAACATCGCCAGCGACTCGATGACTTTGAGCCAGTCCGATCCGAACGTCCGTTGCAAGTTCTCCTCCACCGCGTCAACATTGCCGGTCTGCGCATAATGAAATGCCACCATCGTCCGGTCCCGCGATGTCGCCGAGGGCAAGCGGACCAGCTCGGCGTGCAGCTCGTCTGCTTCCACGGCGAGCTCGTTCCTAAGCAAGATTGAGATGAAGCGGCGTAAGAGCGGAGCCGACCATTCGCCCTGCACCCGGCTCAACCGGTTGTACGCCTCGAGTACTTGATTCTGTCGACCGGCAGCCGTCAAGATCTCGCAATAATCCGCGACACTATGCGCCGGTGGCCAGATTCGCTTGTAGAAGAGTTGTCGAAGGAGTCCTTGCGTCTCTTCCAGTCGTTCCGGCTTCTGGCTAAACGCCATGAACAGCAAGCTCCCCAACGCTCGAACTGACTTCGACAGCTTCAAGTCGCTCCGAACCCTGGCTTCCGCTGACTCTGCTGCGACGCGTTCCTCTATCTTTGCCCCGCTTTGCTCCTCATTTCGCAGCACGCCGGCATACCATCCGTCCACTCGCTCAATCCTCCCTATCAAGGCGAAGAGAGTTCGCCCCAATTCTGGCCGGACAAAAGCGACCCCAGAACCTCCTCCTTCCGATTCGACGTCTTGTTTCGACAACGCATTGACAATGCCGTCCGCCTTCTTCGTGATGATTTCGTAAAAGTCGTCAAGCCGGTTATTCCGTTCCAACATGCTGTGATAGTACTGCAAGAACCGCAGATCTAAGCGATGATACCGATCCTTGAGGTTGCCCGTGGTGAAAGCGCCGTACATAGTCCGCTTGGCTGCCTCCCATTCGCCCAATCTGGCGTACAGAACTGCGGAGAGCGTCGATTCCAGGGGCGCAGGGATTGAAATTCTGGGATTGAGACTGCTTCGGGTCGTGGCCGCCTTGTCGAGCAACCGCCGGACAAGCAGCGCCCGATTAGGCGAGGCGGCGGCGAGAGGAGGCGATAATTGAGAGAGGCAGTACGCCATGATGAGGTGTACGAGGGGAAACAGCCGCGCGTCGACGTCGATGTGTCTTACCGTGATCTGCTCGCGCATCTCGGCCAATCGTCGAGCGAGCCATATCCACTGCTCATCCGTTGCGCCTCGTTGCTCGTACGTATGGAGGACGGCGCGGAGCGCCGGCAGCGAGGCCAACGAGATGGCGTCCCGCGTAGCCGATACAAGGTCGTTGACGCTTTGGTGGCGCCCCGAGAAGAGCTCAGCGTAAAGCTGTTGAGCAGGTTGAGGATCGAGAGACTCGCCATCCCTCCGGAAAGGCAGGTTGACATTGTCCTCGCGCTCGATGAAGTGTAGCAGATCTGGCGGAATACCTCGAAGATCTGCCGATGAGCTCCCTCACTGGCACACACCACTGCTGATACGCACCTGAAGAAGAGCCTACAAGCCTCGGATCGCTGTCCTCTATTGGCGAATCATCCCCATGCGATAGGTCGTGGTCGTCCGATACTGCCTCCTCCTCTTGTAGAGCTCTGGCATTGCCGTACCGCCGCAGAGAGGCGACACACCTCGTGCCCTGAGACGTCAGCTCAAGTGACTCGGTCGATCTCGTGGACCCACCTTTAAAGCATCGGAGATCGGTCGCCCTGGAGCTGGGGAGTGCTGCCGAGTCGGGGGAAGAGTGACCGGCGTGTAATGCGAATGAACCAGTCGCAAGACGTGCAATACAGTCTGTTGGTTGTAGACTCGTCTGCTTCTACTCGCGATCGAGGCGACGTTCACAGACATTGGTCTAGAGGGTTACACACGGGCTATATTGGTCTTGTCATCGGGATGCGACGGGTGAGGTGAGGGAGGCGTGGCTGAGTTGAGTTGAGGAGAGGCGAGGTGAGGTGAGGTGGATAGATGATGGGCAGTTTTGGGCGTCATGGTCGAGCGGTTGAATCGATTATTTTTGATTCCGCTTCCGATCTTGGCCGACCTGGCCACAAAACAGGGCGACTGATTTGGCCATTCATCAACTCCGCCTACATCGAGGGCCAGAAGTATGACTACATATATGGCCCGGTATACCCAGATACGCTTATCGGTGTCCGCTGGACAGGATCTTCACCATCTCCGCGTTGTCCTTCTCCAGCATGTTCAGCTTGTCCACGCTCTTGCCCATCTTATCCAGTAGCCATCTCGCCCGATCCCGGATCGCCGTCTTCGTGCTCAGGCTGTACCACTCGCCATTCACACCCAGAGCCTCGGCTCCACCGTTTGCAGTGATCTCACGCAGCTTTTGCAGCTCCTCCTCGCAAATCCTGATCTCCCCGTCCGTCTTCGCGATCACCGCATTGTTGTATTCGATTTGCGAGGAAGCCTTGAACACCGGGTCTGAGCGTTAGCGGCGAAAGCCGAAACCCCATGCAGTAACCTACCATCGACCAGCGCCTTGAAAGCATATCGGAAGACCGGCTTGCCAGGTCTGACCATCGACGCCCGTCCATCATGGTACGATATGGAGATGAGGTCGTGCTCCTCGAGCGCCTTCAAGCTCTGCTCGGCGCCCTTGAAGGGGAAGTCTTGCAGCAGCTTCGCGTATGATAGCTTCCGTCAGCCTTGCTCATTGGGACCGAGAGTCCGGTACTCACCTCCTTGCCCTTCGCAAGCTCAGACACCACCTTCCAGGCCTGAGCTCTCGTCCATGGTAAGCTCTTCGCGTCTTCCGCATCATCCCCGAACGCAAGCTTGCGCAGCTCCACCACCGTGCGCACGATGATATCGTCCACCGCCTCGGGCACCCCACTTCCCGTCCGCACCTTGTAGACCAGCGTCTCCAGGTCGACCATACGACCTCCCAGCTTCGCCACTTGCGAGGCATCCTCCGGCGACAGCTTGTCCTTGTACTGGTCCGAGACACTGGCCAGCTTGTTGCGCACATATGCCAGCGAGTTGATCTCGTCCGCGTCCGCTAGACTGACCGTGTTGAGTGGTTTCGAGGGCAGGGCCTTGGTCAGCGCTTTGGTCGCAGTCGCGCCCTCCGTGATGACGATGACATGCGCAACCCTGTTTTCCACCAGTCCCGCTCCCCACTCCGACAACACTGTCCATAGGTCCCCGCGCGCCGACTTCTGCGCAAAGTTCTTCAAGACCACGATAGGAAGTGTCTTGATGAACTCGCTCTCCTCGTCTAGAGGCTGAATCTTCTCGGCGGGGATCTGCGGCAGCGCTGAAGGTGGAGGCGGGACAGCTTCTCCATGGATCGGCGCAGTGTCGTCCATGAGCGGTGCGACCGAGCCCAAATCATTGTCCGTTGCCCGCTCGTCACCAAGCCCCAGCTCGCTCATCACGCCGTTGCCAGCGACGCAGTCAAGTCGGCCATCATGCCATCCTCCTCGCATGATCAGCTCCCGCCGCCGCGCTTGCTGTGCCCGGAGCTCAACCTTCTCCTGCTCGTGCTTTTGGTCTTTCACGTGTTGTTCGCGAGCGTTGGTCGAGACATCCTTGAGCGCGCCGCCGACGACGTCAAGGATCGCTCGTAGCTGCTGATCGACGGGCGTGGAGAACCCAGCTGAGGTCAGCATTGTCCCCGGCCACGACTGCGTGAACGTTCACCTTTCTGGCCGATGAGACCGACCGATGCGAGGTCGATCAACCCGTTCAACGATGACAAAAAGGAGAAGACGGGATAGTAGCCTGTCATGAGCTTTGTTATAGTCCAATCAACTCACCAGTCTGGTCCGCTAACGAGCTGACGAGGTTTGCGTCTGTCTTTGCCTTCGCGACTTCCGCACAATCGATAACGAGTGACGGCCTGTGATCAGCTGGAGATCACGCACTTCTCCGCTTTGTACGCACTTCGCTTGATCCTTCAGGACGCGGGACACCAGCGATACTTTTCCGCTACCCGGGGGACCTTGCACCGTGATGAATGTCCCCGGATACTCGGCCAGCCACCGCTCCACGTTCTTTTCCGCCTCCTGTCGGTCTTTCCATGCTCCTTCACCGAGAGTCTCCTCCACTTGGGCGTTAGATGAGGATGACTGGAAGAAGGACAGCGAGGACGTGAACTTGGCCCGGATGGCTGCTGTCAGCTTTCGAGCAAGATCCGACCGTGGTCACCTACCTTGGACTAAGGAGTACTTCTCAAGATCCCAGGTCCCTTCCAGCTGCGCTCGGACAAAGAATGCTCGGATAGGATCGAAGAACTAGTGTATCAGCCTGGCTGTAGAACAGTAAGGCGCGTACGCACAGTGTAGCTCAAGGTACCGATCAGGAAGGCGATGACGGGGATAACCAGTCGAGGGTGTGCGCTCATCCAGTCACGTATCGCATGCGCCTTGAGAGGTCGCTCGTAGTACAGACGCAAGCGGCTGAGGGGGATCGGTGAGGTCGACGCTTGTCCGGATACGCGCATCGTGAAGTCGTTGGTGTTCGTGGGAGTGGAGAAGCCATGAAGCTGAAGTGAGCATGTATACGGCACTTCATCGGAGACAGACGGACACAATTGATAGCGGTGGTTGCGGGCGAGATCTTGCTGAATCCGACACTGGCGAAACGAAGCGATCCTGCTGGTACCGGCGACGGCGGGATGATATCAGCCACTCGACCGTACGGCTATCGTCAGTGTCATGCGAGACCCTGCCTTTCCTTGTGATCTCACCCGGAACAAGGTGTACAACATCTCCTGCGACACATCCGCACCATCAAACTCGACCCGCAACCGGTTCGACGGAAACCGGTTCATGTCCTCCGTCCATTGCTTCCCCTTGACCACCCACACTCTCCCTCCACCCGCCATCCACCGCACACCCTGTGGTCCCTTGCCATCCTCCGTCTCGATTACCTCCCGCCCCGGGTACTTCTGATGTCCCGGCAGATTCCCAAAACTCCGAGCCGCCCACCACTGGCCCAACCAGCTTGGAAACCCTCCGTGCTTCTCCGCTGCAGCGTTCAGCGCCGGAAGGAACAGCCACCCAGGACTGGTTGGGTTGACCTTGATATCCGGTGCGGTAGCCGTCGCTTCCGTCTCCTCCTCCACCGTCTGCTCGTCCAGCTTGGGCGGGACATACGAGAAGTGCATGAAGACACCGCCGTCTTTGCGCGCAATCTCCCATGATTCGATACGAAAGTCATGGTCTGACACCTCAGCTCCAATTTCTGCCAGTCGGTCCATCAGATCCTGCTCTCGAATGGCCGCCCATGCTGGACGCGGGTCCCAGTAGGCGAGCTTCACGGGAAAGACATTCGATATGTAGAAGGAAGCGGTGGCGCGCTCTTCGCCGGCGGTCGATGCCGTTGCGAGGGGGCGTCGGGTGTGGATGAGAAGTCGCCCTAAGGGGGATGCGAGATGACGAGCGGCTCCTAAGGGCGATGCCAAATAACGAGGTCTCAGTCTGAGTGTTCCATGTCTGAGCATATCGCTGAGGACATGTATGAATGTGATTGCGATGGAATACTGTATGTTGCAAAATGTCAACACGCGAGCCCAAACTGACAATGAACGACGATCAACGTGTGACGTCACTGCTTATCGACGACGCTTGTTCATGCTGGCCGACCCGCTACACCGCTAGATTATCCATCTCAGATGGACTCGGATGCCGAATTTGTGGGCTGCATCAGTTTGTTGCTTCGCTATCCACATAATCGGGCCCTTGCCCAGCTGCCGGGCCTGATTTGTGCCGGTCCGCAGGACCGTCACGTTACCGAGTCTGCACTCAGCAGCGAAGCCGAGACAAGCGCCCGTTTTACGCGTTCAGCCAGCGTTGAGGGTACATGATACTGCTGGCAACTATCTCCTAGCCTGAGATGCGAGTGGCCATGCATGTCACTGCCGCCCAGGTCACACAACGTGTATCTCTGCCTTTGCTGTCTGGCGTGTCTGCGGCGACGTTCAGCCATCATCGTGCCGCGACTATGTCTCTACCTGATTACTGCGCCTGTAAGAGAGTATTTGCATGAATTAAGAAAAGCCTTTGAAGGTGAGTATCCGCCGAACAGGGGAGGGGGGCT
>JAHXHD010000541.1:0-11883 GCA_019857685.1 Papiliotrema terrestris
ACAGCCCGCTCGACCTACCCCGGCGTCCAACCCCACTCCGTCCGCTCCCAGCGCAGGAGGTGGCGCAGCGGCTCTAGCAGCGGCACTGAGCGGCCGCATAAACGGCACCAATGCAGGGGGGAGCGCCAACGGCAGCCCCACTTCCACGCCGGGCGGATCCCGCCCGAACAGCGCGATCGGCCACAAAGCCCCCGCCCCCGCGCCCAAGCCCAAACCCAGCATACCTGCCAAACCGGGCATGCCGGCCAAGCCGGCCGTGGGCGCCAAACCCGCCATTGGGGGCAAGCCGCCGGTGCCGAGCGCGCCGAAAGTGACGCCGCAGGCGAGTACGAAGCCGGGCCCTGTCGCCAGGCCTCAGGCGGCCGGAGGACAGTTGGATCTGGCTGCTGCGTGAGTGATGCGATTAGGATGAGTGGTGAGACGAGGCTGATGATAGTTTTGCGAAGCGGGCTCAGCGGGCGCAGGAGGAGGATTAGGAGGTTTGCACGGGGTGCTGTTGGTCAGGCAACGCATCAAGAATGCCTGATTCGTACGGCCATAAACATGGATAAGCGGTAGAGAGAGAAGATGATCAGCAAGAATGGCTTGAACAAGGATGGACACGAAGGGCTTGTAGAGTAGACTTTGTTGCGATTGGACGGCATGAAAAGCAGGATGCATCACGAGGCTGAAGCGATTCGATGGGGTCGTTGGGGCAGGTATGCTTCGTCCGCAGGCCGTGAGGCGCAGCCCTGGCCAACTAGGTCTCGTGCCTCGTGGTCGTCGTGTAAGTTTAAGTCCCAATTCAGAAGGACCACCCCCTCTGCGCCACGTCCCATCACGACGCAGCAGAACGCTCAGGTGCTCACTACGTACGCGTGTCTTTGCAAATCCAGGTCAACTACGCACAGCTCGCAGAAACGCGCAAGAGCACTTTGAGGGAAACAGCGCAAAGGACAGGTCACGGGCCAAACCAAACACCGCTGAGACCATATCTCGCCCGATGCCCCGTGCCGCTCGCTCCTTTCGAGCGCATCCTCGACGGTGTGTCATGTGAGATACCAGCACATTCCATCGCGGCGCATCGGTGCGTCCGCGGTTACAACAGCGCTTTACAGCCGACTGTCACCCTCGGCATCGCTACCGGACACCCGGGTGCTCTTCGGCATTGCACTGACGCGCCCTACGCTTGACGTTTTTAGCACGGACAACGCGAGAAAGATGAGCCCATCTCCCCCGCCTCTGCCGTGAGTCCGATCTGGTCCGTCGGCCGAGACCCTACCCACAGTGAGGGCTCGCCGCTTCGGTGTTCCTCGAAGACGACCGTTGTCCCAGTGAGCGTACAGTATACCGTGCTGATCATAGTGGCTCGCTTCGCCGAACGCTGCCGGACAAGTGGCTGGCGCAGGACGGTTCGCCGGCGCAATACAGCCCTCGGCCGCCGTAAGTCTTGCCTATCTGTCTTCGTCTTCCTCTGGCCCATGGAAGACACCGAGCCCAGTCCGAAAGTCTGTCTCGTCGCACAGTGAGGTCTCTCCCGGCGAACCCTCGCGGCCAGCCGCTCTGCAAGGACCGGACTCCTCATGGCGATCATTGTCCGTCCGCGCCTTGCTCCATGACCCTCTTCCAATCGTATTCACATGTGCAAGTCATCGCTCCAGCTGACCGACACAGCGTGACGGCGCGGTACTTCCTCTCGGAGCAGTACGCGCCCTTTGTCGTCTCGCCGACAGAGTTTCAGGCCGTCCTGCAGGACAAGCTCGGCCGTTTGGTGAGTTCCAGGCCGCACGACGCGCTGCCCGAGTCAGCTGGGCATACCAAGTCTGGACGTCGCTGACGTTAGCAAAATACGCTGCCGCAGCTTGCGCACGAGCAGCTGCGCCAAGCCCGCGCGGATATCGTGTACATCCGTGCGGTGCTCGATGGACAGGACCTGGGCGTAGCGCAGGCGTTGGCGGGCGGGGTGTACTCCGCTGCGACGTGAAGGCCGGGTCAAGTCTGATCACGAAACTCCCAGGCTATTGTGAACACGCCCTGTTATCGTACATATGCATCGAGTGGCTTGAGGTCCTGTTGTCAGCTCGAGCGACTCACAACAAGACCAAGCATCTAGCTCACCTGCAACCGCCTGCAAAGCTATTGTCCGCCTACTTGTTCGACGGCCTCTGCCAATCATAGTTCCACCCCTTCCCCCTCGTCTCGACGGGCACCCACGCCTCTCGCGGCATGAGGCCCTCGATCCGTGCCTCCTTCCACCTCTGCTCCGGGCTGATCCGTCGTCCCAGCGGTTTGGGCGCGGCGTACGGATCAGGCCGCTTAGCAGCCTCGACGTACACCCCCCGATCGTATCTCTCTCCGCTCTCGCCGGCCTTCAACGGCCGCGTGATCTTGTCGAGCTCGTCGCACGCATGCTCCATCGCCTTGAACTTCATCCGCAGGGCGTGCGACCGTGCCGTGCGTTTATGTCTCTGAAACAGCTTGAACGCCCGTTCGACGGTCTCGTGGAACTCGGGGTTGGGCACAAGGATCTGTAGACGCGCGAGGTGGTCCTGGTGGTGTGCGCCCGATGGGGCGGCCGAGCGCACGAGGTGCCGGTCTTCCGGGTAGAGGATCTGGCGGAAGTGGTCCATCTTGTTGTCGGGCGGGGCGGTCGCCATGTACCCTGTCGATGAGGACGATGATTTGGCGGCGTAGCATCGGATGGAGGTGAGCGAGGAAGATGAGGATGACGACGAGGATGTGGCCAGAGCCGATGCGAGGCGGGCTGATGGGCGCGACATCGTGATGCAGCGGGGTGTGGGTGTGGGTCGAGAACGTCGAGAGCAAGATGACTCTTAACGGACTGGCGAAATCTCGAAATGGGATGCGCGATGGGAAGCGGCGTTTGCCGCCGCGTGGCGCACGGGTCGGTGGCGACGGATCTAGGGGAAAGAACTCGGTGTCGGGTGGCGAATCATGAAGTCTCAACTCGTCAAGGGATTAGCTTGCTCTCATCACGACTGGGTACCCTGTTAAAGAGACGCTCAATGTGTTCGTAGCCGAGGTGGACTTCAGGCACCGAGACATGCCGAGCTGCAGTAGACCTCGGTGGAAGCCATGATGCCGTCGGCCGTTTACAGCCCGCAAACAGGGGCAGAGCCAGGTCGAAAGGGGACGGAAGCAATATGAAACACGCAGAGGGCTGTACTGTATGAGATCGCCGATGATCGGACCCCATCACTTCAGCATTCGACCGTCACCGTCTCACCCATCCGAGGATGCCTCTCTTAGGTAGCAGTGAGCACGTCGATGTGAAAACTCGCATTGTCGAGCTGCTCGACGACCCTGAGGTCTTGAGCACATCCACGGTACGACGCCCTGTGCTCTTCCTGGAACGCCGCTGATGGTCCAGGTCAACTCCGACCTCTACCATATCGTCCGAGACTCCTTTGATATCCAAGTCCGCCTATACCTGCGCCTGCAAGCGATGAACCCCGCGCGCATTGCCAAGTTCGACAACGTGAAAGACCTAATCGCCGCTCAGGAGGACCGGCTGCGATTCGTCCCCAAGTCCATCCGCACGGTAGACTTTGAGCGGTCCAACTACAAGGTGACCATACAAGGCGGAGTACTAGGCTTGCGCGATGCCAAAGAGAACTATGTCCGGATCGCGGACGGGCAGGGGGCGTTCTTGACCATGGCGAACCATCTTCGCTACGGGGTTGATGGGGACATCAGGATATCCATGGACAAGTGAGCCCAGAAACCCATCCTGGCCCGGTTCCTCACATGCCAGGACCGACACTGTGGGCGTCTTTCGGATCGTATGCGAGCAGATTGCGTTTCAGAGCGGCACGGGAGTGAGATCTGCTACAGACCACCATCATCCATCGGCGACGCACCCAGTCCTCACCCTCATCAATGCCCCCTTCGACCGTTGGGGCCCCATCACATTTGCGCCCGGCAACCTTGTTCTGATCGAGGTCAGCTGGGAGGCAGGCAGTAAGCGCGAAGACGCGATTATGGTACTGGACTGGCAGGCTGGTGAGATGGTCCACGTATGTTTCCAGTTGATGTGAGAGCGTGCGAAATCCACTGAAAGCAGCTCATTGCCGGACGAACATCGCACCACACTGTCACGCCTCTGGACGACCGCCAGGTCCTAGTAGTCCTTGGGAGCTGCAGCGTGTACTACCTACCTTTTGGGCGCGGGCATTCCACGGATGGCGTACTAGCCGGACCAACCTTCGATTGGGTCGAGATGTGGGAGAACCTGACCGATGACGAGCACGCCCAGCGACTGCACCGGCTAGAAGACGCCCCTCTCCACCCAATCCAGCTACACGTGGAAGACAAGCTGCATATAGTGTACCAGAACCTATGCGCCGACCCCGCACCGCTTTCGGTAGCTCCCGACATGAGGCGACGCCTCGTCCCCCATCTTTGGCCGTTAACCCAGCAGCAGATCCGCCACGTTGCTGATGTAACACTGGAACGAAACGAAAAGGACGACGGCTCTCAAGATCGGCAATCTTCGCCCTTTGTTCCAATGAGACCCGACGCCCAACCACCTCTAGAGCTTCGAGGCTACTTGACCCCCGTTCGGGATCTCAGTCGCTCTGGCGGATATCCGATGTATCCACAAGAGTCATCTTGCTGGATGGCAGGGCGGTTGTTATGTCTGCACGAGTACCAACGTGGCGGACACGTCGTGCTCCGAGTGATAGACATGCTCCCACACTGAAGCCGTTTTGTGGAAAGCTTCGGTAAGGGCGCCTTGGACAAGTCCTTTCCGGTAGGTCTAGTGTCCCAGCTCAAACTCCTTGCTGATACGGCAGGCCCGGTTCAGATCCCAGCATCCTGACGGGATCAGCCTCAATGCGGAATGTGAGCAATCCCCAGCCGACCGTGTCTGGTCGGAGACCGCACGGGCCCGGCACGAGACACTATGGACAATACGATTGCCACACCCTCTGGAGGGCGACCACGTGACGGTTGCAAGAATTGCGGTGGACGGTGACCATCTCGTGATTGTGTGCAAGGCTGTTGGGGGAGGGTGGGCGGCTCAGCAGGAGGGGAGCGGTCGGGCATGTCAGCGTATATGGTGTATCGAATTTCCCTGAATATCCTCCTTGATGCCAGTCGGATGTCCATGAGATTCGAGCACACATCACCGCAGGACGTATGGACGAAGCTTACCGAGTACCACTGGACTTGGCCAGCACAGAGTCTGAATCGTCGGTGAGCCGCGTCGAGGATGGGGCCGGATCGCCGAGCGACCGAAAAAATCCCAACAGTATCGCATGCTGTCGCTCCTTGCCTGTGTCTTTCGCTCTTCCGCTTTGGGTAGATTGCACACAGCCACAAGGGTTTGCAAAGTGGTCATACTGGTCTCGGAGAACCATATCGAGGCACAGGTCCGCATACTCGCGTTCCTGGACGTCTCTGTTGCAGATACCGGCGGATGCGTCGAAGCTGTCCAAATGCGTCTGGAGACGGAGCTGGGGGGACCGAGCTAGTAAGCGACGTTGGGCGCTCTGAACGCATTGGGTCGGTGCGGATGGACGACACTTGGGCTGTATAAGCGGTAGAGCGACGCTCATGCATTCTTCATCGTTGGCAACAGCTTAGAAGTCAGAACCGCCCAGACGGGCGATACTCAACAGTTTCCGACCTGCCCGCGATGTTCAGCGTGAAGTCGAACGGCTTGCGCCCATTGCCGGTCCGTCGGACTGCGACGATGGCATGTCTGGCCCTGAGGTCGTTTACAGTATGACGATATTCTACGGATCGTTTTACGGACCGCCGCGCAGCTGGAGTGGTTGCATGAGGTGCGGGCCGTTCTGCCGTGAAGACGGTGGTCACCCTGTACGGTCTTGGATCGACCGCAGGCCTGTGCTACCCGCTGTATCCTGGCGGACATGGCGATAGGTGTTCCCCACAATGGGACACCCGGGGATGCGAAGCTCTTCTGGCACCATATGCACTGGGACCCTTGCGCCGCTGGGCCCGCCTGAAGGACAGAGTCGACTCTCGGTCAGAAGCTATAGCCAGGGAGGACTTCCTCCGCCCAACGACCCGCGGGTGGAGTTGATACCGCAAGATCCGGGAGACTAGGCGGAAGACGTATCTGCTTGCACGACTATCAGCCGTCGGGTCTACTTTTGCTAAGAGTCATCGACAACAACGCTCGAAGGGTCGTATACCATAGGACGCAAGGTGTGGGAGTCTTTGGACAGACGTTTCATCGTGAGCGTAACTCCCCAATGGTTGAGAAGCGACATGGATTATGGCGGAGACCGGTGCTTTGTCAAGTGCGAGCAGATACCTGTCGACTCTGGGACCAAGAGCCACAACCGTCTCGAGCCTCGTCCAGACGACGCCTATCCCTGGGTCGACATTCGTTATGCTGACGGCTCTGGTCGACTCGAATGGGCCGCCGGAACGGAAGGCACAGAAGTAGTTCCGAGGAAGGAATGGGTGACCGGACGAGTGGAGCTCTTGGTGTACGACCGGCGAGTGGGCGGAGCGCTGTCGGTGAGGGTCAACATTGATGCCGCGTCCTGCGCTTGTCTTTCAGGCTGCGCCGCTGCTCGTGACCCCACTCCCAAGAAACGGGCGCGGAGAGCCTCACATCCGCCGGTCACGTGTGGGAACCACCACCCGCTGACCCACGCTTTATCACCGCGACGCAGATCGCTGTCCTGATCAACGGTCACGCCCCCGCCGTTGGCCCAAGGAGGGGAAGGCGAGGTCTGGCAGTGAGGGCGGGACTGAATGTATCCGGCTCACCAAGCGTAGAGCTCGTACTACCGTCCTACATTCGATACATCGTCCTTCCGCTCTGATACGGGGAGCCCAGTGGCCTCCCGTCGGCCTCAACGTCGCGCTTCGAAGCGTTCTGCGAGGTACCTCCAAGCCTCCTCCACTTCCTCCGGGATGTCCACATGCCCGATGAACCCCTTCCCCTTTGGCCCGTATCCGGCAGGGTCATCCCGCAAGCGCGGTATCTCCCCTAGTAAGAGATCCACAAACCGGCCTTCCTCCCATAACGCGTCGCTATGCCCTGGACTGCCCTCCACGCCCGGCATCCTTTCGTCCCAGGCGACTGCACTGCTTTCGACAGCACGCAGGCGCGGGACGAACGTCGGCCACGTCCAGATCCGCGGCGAAACCTCCTTTCCCATTGCGATGGTTCCAACCGCCTCGGTGTAATACTTGTCCAGGCCCGCTCTCGTCCGCCTCGACATCGTCGGGTCCTGCACGAGCACGATCGTGTCAGGCCATACGCCCTCACCGTCCAACAGTCGCTTGGCGAACTCCGCGTTTTGGCCGCAATTCGTACTCTGATCGTCGATCAACAGCCTCAGCTGTCCGCTACCTAGCGCCTCCGCGAGATTCGGCCAGTACTGCTTCAGTATCCGCTCGATGACTCGGGCCTCGGGCAGGCCATCTAGGCCGTGCGGACCGGATGCGAGCGGGGGGTACTTCGGATGCCGGCGGATCGCGTCGTAGAGTAGCGAGGTGGAATGGCCGATGCCGCCGGCTATGACGAGCGTGATGGGATCGCTGGCCGGACCGGACGCCGGCAGGATGGAGCTTAGATGGGCAAAGAGGGAGTCGGTGATGTGTATGATGGCGCTGCCGGCGAGGACGTAGACTGTTCCCGGGGTGTGCGGTGGAGGGGGGCCATCATCTTGCGCGAGGAAGGTTGACAGGAGGTTGAGCTTGTCTACGGTGGCTGGATCGAACGATGCCGACATGACTAGGGGCAGACCCCGCCCAGCCGTCTGCAATGCGAGGTGGGTAGGTGTAGATGTATTGGAAGAGGAAAGAGCGTGTCGAATCTGGCTTGCTGTGATCGCGGGCGTCGGCACTCGGAGATCTACAGTCCGAAGCGATAACCGAGCACAGTTCGGTCAAGTGCTCCCTTCCACCTGAGGTCAAACGCTGTGTGCTTGGGGATATGGCTCGATGGGCAACGGGCACGGTGCCGGACCGCACAGAATCAACAATAGCACCTTGCATCTCACGATCGAGATCCGGTTCAGGCCTTCTAGCGAATTATAATCACGCTCCACGCGGTCTTTTCTGTTCTTTCTACGGACCTAGCTGATGTGCCCCAGCTTACGGGAAGGCGGACCGGAGCACACCGCCCGCGACCTGCCCGCCCGCGACGGGCCGCGTGAGCTGATTGGCCTTGTCAGCCACCTCGAACGTCGCCAATACCTTCTCGTTGGTGTTCCGGGTGCGGACGTCGTCGATGCCATAGTACACCGCGGTGGCCTTGTCCCGCGCGAGGTGCAGCTCAAAGTACCCCCTCGTAGCGCCCTCGGTCCACTGCAGCTCGGTGTTGGCCGTCGCGTTGCCGACGAGCTTGGTCGCGGCGTCGAGGTAGTACTCGGGGGCGTACGGCTGTTCCGTCGTGTGGTTGTAGCCGTACGACGACGGGGAGGAGACGGCCGTTCCTGCGAACTCGACGCCGTACGCGCCCGACCCGGTGCGCGAGTCGTAGCCTGTTCGGTTGTCGTACGCGAGGTCGGACACCCAGTTGGCGCTGCGGTCAGTATGAGCACAACGGTGAGACGGTCAGGGCACTTACTGCGAGTCACCCGAGATGACGATGACGTTGTCGATCTTGTTCTCCGAGATGGTGTCCAGCACTCGGCGCCTGTTGGCCTCGTAACCGTCCCACGCGTCGACATCGTCTATGCTTTCGAGGTGCGCGACTGGCATGAGTGATTGTCACGAAGATTCCCAGCCTGATACGCTATACGCACAGACGATCTGCTGCCCCACGATCTTCCACTGCGCTCCTCGAGTGCTTGCATTCTTGAGCTCGCTGTAGAACCAGTTCTCCTGTCGGCCGCCCATAAGCGACCTCGCCTCGTCGGCCCTAATCGCGTCAACGGAGGCGGCTGTCATCAGCACTGCGCACACACTGCGAAGCCTGACTCCGGCTCACTGTTGTAGTACAGGTCGGTGAGGTCGCGGTTGTACTGTCTCGTGTCGAGCAGGATAAGGTCCGCGAGGGTCCCGAACTTGAAGGTGCGGTAGATGCGGAGGGCGTCGTCCGTGTCGACCTGGGATCAGCCCTCGTCTCGTCGTCGCCCCTTTCTCCATCTGCATCGAGCCCAGTCTACTGACCGTCCGGATGGGCAGCCACTCAAAGTAAGCCTTGACCGCATGAGCCTTCCTCTCGGTAAAGCTCGTGCCGTTGTAGCTACCCGCGAGGGTATCGTTGCTGTCGGCCGAGCCGGCCTTCCACGTGTTGTCCGCGACCTCGTGGTCGTCCCAGATCAGTTGCCACGCGTGCGTTTGGTGCAGCAGCTGCAGGTCCAGGTCGGACCGGTACGACTTGTATCGCGTTCGGTACTCGTCCAGCGTCCAGATCTCGTGGTTAGGCTGCGGGACGCGGTCGCTGCGGTCAGTAAGGCACGGGGGAGTGGACCGGACGCGTCGGAGAAGGGAGACGAAGGGCCGGAGAACTCGACTCACATGTCCCGGCCGTCGCCGTAGCATCCGGTCTCGCTGGTGCATCCGTCGCCCTGGTACTCGTAGCTGAGGTGAGCGGGGCCTCGCAGTGATTGAGGCGACAACACTTCGCACTTACATGTAGTCGCCCACGTGCACGGCGTAGTCGATGGAGTCCCTTCGGGCCGCGTTGCCGTAGGCGTTGAAGAACCCGAAGGGATAGTTGGAGCACGAGTATACGCTGACGGTGAGCAAACGGGTGTGGCCGTCCGTACTCATTCGGCGCAAGACCACACACTCACGCAAAGGAGACCGAGTCAACATCGGCATCGTCCTCGTACGGGATCGTCTTGAAGCGTCCCACGGGGCTAACGTTGTTCTTGTCCGCGCAGTTGGCGAATCTGTCGATGAGCTTTCTAAACCTCATGCGGTCTTGGGCGGTCTTCGACGCACCGGTAGAAGTAAGTCTGCTTCGCCTCCAGACCAGTCGGCTCGACCTTGTAAGAGTAATCGACATCCACCGTGGTCCACACCTGCCCGGAAGTGACCAAGTCAGTGAATGAGTCGTTCGATGCGGACACCTGGTATTCGAGGCAGATGGGCCGCTTGTCGGTCGGGTCTGCAGGGGTGGGGTGCGTCCACAGGATCACGCTCTCGGGCACTGTTTGTCAACATGCGCCGTGACCGCTGGGCTCCGGAGCGACGTACATGGGTCGCCCGAGGCCACGTTGTACGGGAAGGAGACTTGACCGTCGTAGTACTCCCATCGCTTGTGGTTGCGCTGGATCGCGCGGCGGTCGTGTCCGAGCTGGGGAGCGCGGAACGAGGGCGAGTTGTACGCGAGGTTGCCGGCGATGGAGGCCGAGACGACGCTGCCTTGCAGGGCTAGCAGGATGGCGAGGGAAGCTGGGAGGAGCATTTTTGGGCCGACGAAGAGATCATGCCCATGTCCACCTTGCTATAAGACCCTCGGGACTCGAGAGGACGGAACGAGGGTGATGGCTTGCACCGAGGACATCGTGCAGTGTCGACCAACCAGATCGACTGCATTGCATCGAATCGTGCACGTTGCATCCATCCTATGCTGACCATCTCGTCATGATGCGGTCTCGTGCCTGACCGCGGATGCAATAGAGCTATAATTACACTGGCGGGTCGAGCTAAGATGGTGTGATCTTTGCACGGGCGCAAGGTCAAGAACGTGCGAACGGCGACCGAGATAACCGGACGAGCTTACCCGGTTAATCGGGACAATCACTAGACCTCGCTGTCTCTCTGCAACCTCTTCGCCCTGCGCTGGAGACGCACCCGACTGGTCCGACTCCAGGTCGTAGCGGGCTTGCACCGGATGACACGAACTCATACCTCGGAATCCAGCATCGCTTACGGCGAGGTGTATGCCCTTTAGAAGAATCGGTCCGATCAAATCACTATCGCTTTGCGAACGATCGGACATCGAACCTTCGCTCCTCGTTCATGTATTGAATATATCTCTACGCCAATCAGCTGCGATGTTGGCTTGGATCAAACATGAAGCCTGACAAGACCTCTTTCCACCATCATCAAACTCTGCAGCCGACTTTTGGCTCCGTGACATTCATATCGAGATCCGGCTCAGATCCGAAGCGCAGTCAAGTCACGTGCCCCTCCACCCTCACCGTCCGCCGAACCGCGATATCTCCTCACATCGCCTCTCATCAATCCACCCCTGCCCGACTATCACCAAGCCAACGCCATGCCGAGCAGACGCCGCGCCGCGCCCATCAAGCCCCGCACGCCCTCTCAGCCGCCCAAGTTCGGCCAGAGCAGCGCGCAAAATCGGAGACGCGGTGAAGGGATCCGCATGGCCCTTGGTGCCGCGCTGATACTGTATTTGGCGTACCTGTACTTCACGGGGCAGTTCGTCAAGAAGAGCGAGGTCGCGGGACGGTGTGAGTGAGCGCGTCCGATTGGTGGGGTAGCTGCTGATGCATAGAGCACCACGTGATCGGTCCCATGGGTGCGTGTGGAAACCGGTTGGGCCACCCACGGTCGGGGGGGATGGGAGAATGAGCGATACCGAGATGTCGGTCATCATTCGGCATGGCATCTGCATCACATACGCATCTACACAATATCCGTTTGCATTACATACCTCCGCGCCGCTCCTGCGGCTTCGCGCAGCTCATCCGCATGCATGGATCCTTGTGCACGCGAAGGCAACCTAAAGAGCACCTCGGCGGGATCAAATCCACTCCACTGATGCGGCGATCATTATATTGTTCACGACCCGGACGAACGGCTTCTCGGCGGCGACGACAGCCGCTACCGGCTTGGCTAGGTCGATCATCCTCATCCCTGTCTTCGTCCCCTTGCATCATACAAGAGCACATCTCTTACCCTCACCATGTCATTCCTCGGCCTCGGGCCTCCTCCCTCCACCTACCAACAACAACCGCCCCCGCCCCAACC